>JAJJMA010282109.1:0-34315 GCA_023529015.1 Papaver nudicaule | reverse complement strand
TTTCGCTGGAAGTACTGGGCTGAGCCAGAACTTAGACGTGTGTACGTCCTCAGCTTTGATCCATGGACTCTTTGCTCAAGAGTACTCCTTTAGATTCATCCATATCCAACTAACAGTTTGCAAGCAAACCATTGCAATGGACACATGGCACCGAATCTGTCTCATTCATTCTTGTACTCACAGTATTTGTGGGATCAAACACTAGTCATGACACAAGGCCACGTTACACAAGAATACGATCTCAATTGCTATTATCACTACTAAAGTAGTCGACTATATTTCGAAAGAATAGATGAAGTAGAATAGAAGAATATCCATAAAGTCATAACTCCTACTAACCTTTTGTCGATGAAGAATAATTGATGTTTTTTTTGTCTTCACAGTCTTCGTCTTCAAGGTCTCTACTACTTTGTCTATATCCCAATTCCGAAATCTAAAATCTAGTAGGCTAAATCAAGAATTGAGTTTTGACACCTAAAACTGACAACTAGCTTGTCATACCAACGCTAGTGGGTTTGACCGGACAAAGCCCTAACAAGGATTATCTGCCCCAAAGAAATCAACTTCATCTGTCTCCTAACAGATTGAGAAGAAATCTGGTAATCTCATAAAAGTTGAAGTAACCCAGAATGATCCTACACGTAGAGACTCCAATGTTGACCAAACAGAGAAATATGTTTCTATGGGAGAAAAATATGTTCAAAGCCTAAGTGATCTCAATGATGCACTCACACGTGAATGCTCGTTGTCAGAACTCCTAGAACAACAACTCCATAAAATGGACATTGTTGCTCAAGAACTTAGAGAGTCAAAAAAGAGAATTCTTTCTTTAGAATATGCTCTCACTCTGAGTCAAAATCGTGAACAACACATTGCGGAAGAACACAATTTGGAGATACAACAGATCCTCATCAATAAAAGGGATGTGGAAAATCACTTAGCTAATGCTCAAGAAAGATGCAGAACTCTTGAAGAAGAAAATCTGAAACTAACGGTTTTTTTCTAAAAACTGTGGTAAAACAGAAAAGGCTTCTACAAGATGTAAGACACAAAATCCGCACACTCCAAGTGTCTCATCTGCATCAGAAGTACCAATTGCATCTTCTAAAGTCACAAATAAAAAGAAGTTGAAACCTTCAGTCAACACTAATGTAGTGACTATATCATCTGACTCCTTAGATAATAATAATAATAGTGACAAGAAGAATGTACAAAGAGGTGGGAGAAGACATGAGATAACATGTCGAATCTGTAAAAAGAAAGGACACCTACAAAAAGATTGTAATAGTCAAAAGAAGGATAAGCAGATTGATCAACTGCAACACACTTAAACCTTGTTCTAAAAAACGTGTCTGAACTCTCCAAGCCTAATCCACGGGTGATCCCTAGAGATAAATCCTCCAAGAGATCTCCTTCACTGATAAAACATGCATGGTAGAACTATTACTGAAAAACGGAGACATAATGATCAAAAGTGGACTAAGATGACTATATCAAAATCGCAACGTGAAAGATCTCCAAACAGGACAACCACTCTACTAAGAAACCGGACTCAATCCCTTGATGACATGGTTACTCAAGAAGAGTTAAACAAGGTGTTGTCTGATTTTGCCATGCGTAAACATAGATACAAATTCCAAAGAAAGAGATCTGGAAGTCCCTCCAATACTGAGTCATATTTTGATTACAGTAACTTCTATGACAATTTCAAAGGAAAATCATCTAGAAAGTCGAGACAATGGCGTGAAAATGGTGGGTTTCAACGGACTCACCATAACACTAAATTCTAGTGTTAAAATAGCTTTCTTATTTTAGTACTGAAAAATAAAGAATGCTTTAAATCACGGATAATTCCCCGATCATTCGGTACCACTTAGAAATATTTTCTAAGTGTTTAATGGTTCTTTACTGATACAGGTGTATCCTAGTCTCTTTAGGAACTTGGTCGACCTCAAGTTAATTGAGGGAAGAACTCTATTTAGGAAAGGATTCCTATATAGAGAAGGATTCTTTATAAAGAAGGACTCTTAGATTAGGAAATAGATTCCTATGAGGTTTTGGGAAAACCAAAACACTATATATAGAGGTGCCTAGCTCATAGCTTGGACACCGAAGGCATCTAGTAAAATCTAGAGAAGAAGTTTGTGAGGTAATCATTGTATTGCAAAAGCAAGCTTAGCAGATTGTGAGCGTGAAAGAGAGAATTGTAATATTGTCTTGTTCATAATCTAGAGAAGATATCTTTCTTCGTAATTTTGTCCTTGTGCTACGTTTTACCTATCTTTCGTCTATAGTTATTTCGAATTCCGCCCTAATAACTCTAGTCATCAAGAGTACAGAGATTATACGTATCAAGTTGGTATCAGAGCTTAGTTAGCTCCTTTTTAGGGAAGTACTGTGGTTTATGGTCTTCACTAGATATCTCTACAAGAAGCTTGGTGAGTTACTCGTAAAGCAGGAAGACGTTAAGAGGACAAGGAACCCTAGGATGAAGACAGGCAAAGAACCTAAGGGTGATGATACTCCGAAGACTACTGAGGAGAAGGTAGCTACGCTACAAACAGACATGAAGTTAATTCAAGACACTCTTAAAGAGTTGAAGGAATGTATTCTTTCCAATACACCAAAGCCGGAGAAAAATAAGAGTAAGACTCCATCTGAGGTTGCGGATGATGAGAAAGAAGAAGATGAACCAGAGGATGAGGAAGAAGAAGATCTACGGGATGGAAAAGAAACAAAGAACCTAAAGAAACCAAACCTCTTGGTAAGAAACAGAGTAATCTGAAAATCGATTTCCATGTTGAAATTCCACACTTTGATGGGAGTATCGACGTAGAGAAGTTAGATGATTGGATAGAGCGTCTAGAGACATATTTTTCCTTTGACAAGTTCAATTCAGGAAAAAAGATTGCTTGTGCGACATTGAAGCTACAAAAGCATGCTCTTATATGGTGGAAGGCTTATAAAAGACAAAACCAGGGAGCATTGTCGTGGAAGAAGTTCAAGGAAGTCATGAGGAAACAGTTTTATCCGGTTGGCTACCTTGAGGAAAGATGACTCAAGTGGTACAACTTGAAGCAAGCATACAACCAGTATGTGCAAGAATATACTTCTGAATTTCAGAACCAAGCTATGATGTTGGATTTAGACTTAGGGGATAATGTTATCTATATGAAGTACATCTCTGGGTTCCATGAGTATATACGGAAGGAGTTGAAGATGTTTCAGTCAATACTATCGCTGAAGCAAGTGTAAAAGCCCATGCCATTGAAGGTAGGCTTTAGAAAACTGACTCTAAGGGAAACCCGAAGGTGAAATCTGGAGGTACCAGCGTCAAAGGAGGTGAAAGAAGCAAAGACGAAGGGAAGTTCAATGACAAAGGAGGTTTGTCTTGCACACATTGCAAGAAAACAGGGCACGTAGTATACAAGTGTTGGGAGAAGCATCCTCATCTTAAGCCAAGAGGGATACAAAAGAGAGAAGCCAAGAATACGACACTAGTTGCTCAAGCTCCAAAAGAAGTTCATGGACTAACGGAACCCAGTTCAAAGCTTTCTCTTATGACGGGAGCAAAAGAAGGACCTACAAGAGATGATCCTAGGGAAAGACTCTTCATTGTGAAGATGCAAGTTAAGACAACATTGGTTGATGCCGTTGTTGACCCGAGAATTCAGAAGAATTTACTTTCAAATTCTTTGGTACAAAAGCTAGGTTTGAAGACATTCAAACATCCAAATCCATATCCGTCAGGATGGCTCCAAAAGGAAGGAGGGTTACAAGTTTCTCAGCAGTGTACGTTCAAGTTTGCTCTAGATGAGTCCTACATTGATGAGGTTACATGCGACGTGGTACCTTTGGATGTGTGTCAAGTTGTACTAGGAAGTCCTTGTTTATGGGATACAGATGCTACTCTATATAAGAGGGAGCAGAAGTATACCTTTGAGAAAGAAGGTGAGACTTATGTAATTCGGGCTATAGAGTCTCCTCTTGAAGGAGCAAGTCTGATTACATCCACTCAGGCTAAGCGGTTGGTGAATGCTAGTACAAAGTTTATTCTCCTTGTGATCCATTCTTTAGAAGAGAAGCCGAGCAGAGTTTGTTTGACTACTTTGTCTAAACAACAAGAAGACGACCTAGATAGGTTGAAGGTGAAATATGAAGATTTGTTTTCAGAAATCAAGGGGTTACCACCAAAGAGGAGTGTGGAACACGAGATCATGTTGATGGGACAAAGTTCTCTACCTAATGTAGGTCTCTACCGCACATCCGTGGAAGAATCCGAGGAGATAAAGAGACAAGTCTTAGAACTTCTAGAGTTAGGAGTTATAGTACCTAGTGCTTCACCTTGTGGATCAGCCGTATTGTTGGTGCCGAAGAAGGATGGAGGCTGGCGTATGTGTATAGATTACCGAGCCTTGAACAAGATCACGGTCAAGAACCGCTACCCGTTACCACGGATAGATGACATGATGGATCAATTGGAGAGTGCTCGAATCTTTACAAAGTTGGATCTTAAATCTGGTTATCATTAAGTGAGAGTGCGGGAAGATGATACATGGAAGACTGCTTTCAAGACCAAACAAGGCTTGTTCGAATGGTTGGTGATGCCGTTTGGTTTGTGTAATGCTCCAGCGACGTTTATGCGTTTGATGAATGATTTGTTCCGACCCTTTATAGAAGATTTTGTCATTGTTTACTTGGATGATATCCTCGTATATAGCAGAACTTGGGAGGAACATCTTGTTCACGTTGAGAAGGTATTTCAAGTGTTACATGAAGGCCAGCTGAAGTTGAACGAGAATAAGTGTGAGTTTGGAAAGGAAGAGTTTGTATATCTCGGTTTCATTGTTGGTGGTGGGAAACGTAAGATTGATCCAAGGAAGGTTGAGGTGATCACTAAGTGGCCAAGACCTAGCACGGTGACTGAAGTCAGAAGTTTCTTGGGAGCTTGCACATATTTGCGCAAGTTTATTAAGCATTTTCTATTATTGATGGGCCACTACATGGTATGACGGGGGCTAAGGCAAAGTTTGATTGGCAGCAGACCCATGAAGACGCTTTTCAGTTACTTAAGAAGAAGATTTCAGAAGCACCGGTATTAGCTCTACCTAATTTACAACGTACTTTTGAAGTTGAGTCAGACGCTTCTAACTATGCATTAGGAGGAGTGTTGCTACAAGATGGTAAACCAGTGGAGTACCATTCAGAATTGTTCTCGCGTGCTATTAAGAACTATCCACGTTACGACAAGGAATTTTATGCCTTGTATCAATATGTGAAACATTGGAGAGTGTATCTTTTACGTAAAGAAGTGGTAGTGCACTCAAATCATAAGCCATTGGAGTATCTACATGCGCAAACCAAGTTACAACAAGCTCGACACATGAAGTGGATGTCCTACTTAATGGCATTTCATATAATCATCAAGTACAAGAAGGGAGTAACAAACAAGTTGGCCGATATGTTGTCAAGACCGCCAGTTAGTTTATTGGTGGCTATGCGGATTCAGCCAATTGTTCCTCAAGAGTATGCGGAGTCATACACATCCAGTAAAGACTTCACGAAGGTGTTTGAGAAAGTAAAGGGTGGTTTGAAAGGTGAGTTTGAACTCCGAGATGGATTATTATACAAAGGTCAGTTATTGTGCATTCCAAAAGATGGAGATCGTTTACAATGGTTGAGAGAAGCACATACATCTCGAGTTGCTGGACACTTCGGGATGAATAAGACGCTACTTAACCTACGACGTTATGTCTTTTGGCTAAAGATGCAAGATGATGTGGCTAAGTTTGTTCGAGGTTATAAGTTGTGTTGCACATCTAAACCCTCAAACAGGAAACATGGGTTGTATCTACCGTTACCGGTACCATCAAGACCTTGGGAGAGTATTTCTATGGATTTCCTTGGTGGATTGCCGAAGACCAAGTCGGGTCATGATTACTTGTTCGTTGTGGTTGACCGGTTCAGCAAGATGATTGCATTGATTCCATGTACAAAGACGGTGACAGGAGTGGGTGCATCAAAGCTCTTTTTCGAGCATGTGTGGAAGCATTTCGGGTTACCTACCTCGATTATTTCTGATAGGGATAGTCGGTTTCTTAGTCACTTTTGGGATTCTTTGTGGAGGATGATGGACACTAGGTTGAAGAAGAGTACAGCTTTTCATCCACAAACAGACGGGCAAACAGAGGTAGTCAATAGGACTATGGTTCACATGTTACGGGGATATAATTCTAAGCATCCTAAGACTTGGGATGAGAGTCTACCATATCTACAGTTTGCTTTCAATAGAACGGTTCACAGTTCTTCGGGAAAATCTCCTTTCGAGACGTGTTATGGCTACTTACCACCTAGTCCTTTCGATTTGGTGTTTTCAAGTGATACAACAGTTGGGGGAAAAGAAGGAAGTGAGAGACAAAAGGCACAGAAGTTCTTGGAGAAGATTGCTCAAATTCATGCGACCGTTGAAGCACAATTGAAGAAGTCACAAGCCAAATACAAGGAAAAACATGACAAGCATCTTGTTCCTTGTAATTTTGGTGTTGGTGACATGGTATGGTTGAAGTTAGGTAAGGAAAGGTTGAAAGGGGAAGGTAAGAAGTTGAAGCCATTGAGGTATGGACCGTTTCGTATTCTCGACCAGATTGGTGACAATGCCTTTCGTCTCGATTTACCACCTTATCTAGGAATGTACTCGGTCATTAATGCCGAATACTTGAAGTTGTTTGAACCACCGTTACTGGATGATGATGGGGATGACAAGATGATCTTACCGCGCGTAGAAGACTTATGGTTTGATCGAGAGGAGCCGCTGAAAGAAGATTGCATTTTGGAGAGAAGAGTGACTAAGACACGGCAAGGAGAAAGAGAATCTTTCCTAATTGGATGTCAAGGTCAAGTTTCCAGCAAGGCTAAGTGGTTCAACAGGGAGAAAGGAACTCTCGAGTTCCCTAATCTCCATTTCTAACTCTCACTGGAGTTCGAGTTCTTAAAGGGGGGACCCATGATACAGGTGTATCTAGTCTCTTTAGGAACTTGGTCGACCTCAAGTTAATTGAGGGAAGAACTCTATTTAGGAAAGGATTCCTATATAGAGAAGGATTCTTTATAAAGAAGGATTCTTAGATTAGGAAATAGATTGAGGTTTTGGAAAAACCAACACTATATATAGAGGTGCCTAGCTCATAGCTTGGACACCGAAGGCAACTAGTAAAATCTAGAGAAGAAGTTTGTGAGGTAATCATTGTATTGCAAAAGCAAGCTTAGCAGATTGTGAGCGTGAAAGAGAGAATTGTAATATTGTCTTGTTCATAATCTAGAGAAGATATCTTTCTTCGTAATTCTGTCCTTGTGCTACGTTTTACCTATCTTTCGTCTATAGTTATTTCTAATTCCGCCCTAATAACTCTATTCATCAAGAGTACAGAGATTATACGTATCATTTACCATGAAAAACTGTATTAGGAACGTATGGACTTTCCATACTACGGTAGTATTCAGACCCAACCGGTTCGCGAACTGTAAAAGGTATTTTTTGTACGAGAAACTCAATAAACAACGTCTATCCACCAGCTGGCATCATATTCTCTTGACGAAAATAAGATTACTCTTTTCGAAAATACTCAAAAATTAAACGCAAACCTGATGGGACTCTTGGTATGCAATATTTGGGTTAATCCTTCCTTGGTATTGTAAACATATAAATACCACAACACCTGAAAGATTAATTCATTCAAGTGTTTCTTGGCTATTTTACTCTACAATAATGGGAAAGTATAGCATGACAAGAAGTAAGAAGAAGAGAATTCTGGTGGAAGAAGGTGTAGATATTCCTAGTATCGAAGGAAGAAAGCCTGAAATTGCCTGCTATTATGCTTACAACTATCAGAATATAGAAGAAGCTACCATGGAAAATGGTGATATTGTCTATAGCTTCATCAAACGATGCACTGATGTGTTTCCTCAGCTTGTAAGTACTGTGAGAGATTGTGATTTGCTTGAGTCCCAGATGGAAGCAGTGTTAAGTGAGCTTGATCTCATGAAAACACAGATAAGAGAACTTGTTACTGACAAAGATCAAAGTGTTTCTAATGATGCAAAAGAAACAATGACAAGCCTTCCTCTAGCAAGTCTGTTGAATGAAGTTGGAGATCTACAACTTTATTAAGTGTTTTTCTTTCTCAGTAGATTAGAATGGTTGGTTCCTTGTGAGAACTTATTCTTACTTTTCATGCTTTTTATGAAGTTGCCTAAGGAATATAAACTATATCTAAAAGTAATTTTCCTTTTCATGCTTTTTAGAGTTTTTCAGCATGTACTACTTTCTTAATATTCATTAATAAAAGTTCTTTTTAGATTTGATTATTAATGATGCTTGCAATACCTGATTTTTCTACCTCAATCTTATGTATTGCATACATGACCTTATTTATTACTTGTGATGATTCAAGGTTATGTCTATTTACAAAAGTTAAGCTTTTTCTCTCACGATTAAGAAACTTTTGATTATGTGATTTTTAAGGTTTCCACAAGCTCAAAAATCATGTACCATTTTCTAAAGAATTGGCTAAGGAAAAAAGATTATTAACAATGAAAACTGGATACATTAAATTGTTTGTCTAGTTAGCCTTTGTTTGTTGTTCTTTATTGAATAACACCACATGGGGGAGAGTTCTTAATTGAACTTGCGCTAAATAACAAATCTTTTTGGGGAGCGTGGATGTGGAATTTTAGGAGAAAAGTGTATCTATATTTCTCCAAAAATGAATCAACTTCGGCATCTTCGTTCTTATTTCCTAGTTATGTCATCTTAAACTTGATATGCGAGTACATCCTTGACTTGACTATCTCTATAGGCTTGAAACCCTAAGTCTCAACTGGCTTGTCATATTTTTGTGACAAATAGGGGGAGAATACATATGGTTTCTTGTTCTTGTGGTTCATAACCATAGGGGGAGAACACCGTATTGCTTACTTATGTACTTTCTCGAAAGTATCAAGTAAGGGGTAGTAAATATTGGGCTTCATACCAATCTGGCAAAAAGAGGTATAAAAATTAAGGGGGAGCTTCGTATCAAGAATGAGTTGAATCACTTTATAACTTTTGGTACACGGACTTTAAAGTTGCTCTGATTATTACTGTTTGCACAAACAACATGTGGAATTAGCACATTAACCCATGTAAGCCCAAGCGTACCTTTTTGGTTGTTTGAGCTGGATATGTTAAGGTGTTGTCTACGAATTTTTCAACAGGAGTTAAACGAACACATCAAGACTCAAAGGAGAAGTTGAAGAACTCAAGAAATCAAGATACATATGGGTTGGATCTTTATTGTAATATCTTTTTTGAATCCATATGTAATATATTGGTTTTGACACTAAAATTGACAAAGGGGGAGATTGTTAGGGCATTGTCCGGTCAAACCCATTGGCGTTGGTATGTCAAGCTAGTTGTCAGTTTTAGGTGTCAAAACAAAATTCTTGATTTAACCTACTAGAGTTTAGATTTCGGAATTGGGATATAGATGAAGTACTAGAGACCTTGAGACGAAGACTGTATTTACAAAGAAGACATCGACTATTCTTCATCGACAAAAGGTTAGTAGGAGTTATGACACTACGCCACAGGGCCTGATTCCCAACGTTTTTTTTCGCATCTGCAACGTCTATTAACGTTGCGCCCTAGGCAACGTCTATTAACGTTGCGCACCGTTAATAACGTTGCTGTAAATATATTTTTTTAATTATTAATTAGGCAACGTTACGGCAACGTTAACTTACGTTGCGCATGAAGGGCTAATATGTCTTTACCGGAAAATAGATTTTTCCGGATTTACCTACTAATATATTTCATTTACTTATTAATATGTCTTATTTCATTTTACCTATTCTCTCTCTCTCGACTCGAGAGTCTGTTCTTTGCCTTCTTTTTTTTTCTCTTTCCCTTTTCTTCTGAGATCTTTTAAGATCATTCTGAAAATGAGAAAAATTAATGGTTTTCGTTTGCATCTTTCATCTCATAGATCGAAACCTTGAAATCTGTTCAAAAATCGATCCCAATCTTTGGTAACTCAAAATCTATTCAAACCCTAGAAATGAGATTTTCCTTTGTAATCGTCTATAGTTCAGTCTAATTACCAATCGAAGGAGATGACTTTGTCAAGTAAAAACCCTTGTTCTTTCGTTGTTTTTGATTTCGTGAGTCTAGCTTCTCTGCGTTGTAAATCTTTGTAAGAATATTTGCAATTTTTATGTTTTTTCATTGGATAAAATAGAGTTTTAAAGCATGGGCTTGTATTTAATGTTCGTTTTATGGGATTGAGTCACAAGTTTTGTTATTGTATATCTTCAGATCTGTCTGTTTTGATTTTCTAGGGTTCATATTGGGATTTATTTTTACTGAATATTTCTCTTAGTAAAATCTAGTTGTGGGGTTAGGGTAATTGAGTTGGGCAAACGTATTATTGAATCTAGAGTGTTTTTTTTTTTTTTTGTAGGTACTTCAAGAATTGTAACTCATGTTGAATCTGTTTATCTGAAGATGAGAGATTTTGTGGTTGTTTCGATATCAATACGTTTGCGAAGGAACAAAAGACTGGTAATTGATTATGTTCAATGGTGTGTGGTTGGTATTTTACACAAGATTTTGAGAGGTCTAGAGTGTAATTAGTGTTTTGGTTGGCCTAGCAATGGCAGGGGATGATTCTAAGCATGCCGATGAACAATCTTTGGTTAACACAATTGAAGGTATGTCAATTTGTTCGTAAGATTATTGTATAATGATGCGTAAGTGGAAAGCGGTATAACTGTCTTTGATATATGTCGAGCAGAGGCCAAAATGCCAACCGTTGCTGTTATAGAAGGACTTGCACTTGGAGGTGGTTTAGAATTGGCAATGGTTAGTGATTTCGGTTAAGTAGCTATTTTGATTTATTGCAAACTTTATGTTTTTTTACTACTGCTGAACTTGTAAATGTGGTACAAAGAGTGACTTGGCTACGCCCTGGTGGATTGGAACAAGGATGTCATGCAAGAATTGCAGCACCGAAGTTCAGCTTGGCTTGCCAGAGCTGACACTTGGGAGTTATTCCTGGGATGGGAGTTACTCTTTGATTTCATTTTATGAATACCAAGCCAGATGTTGAAGATTTCAGTTAAGCTATACTTTACATATGTTACAGGTGTCATCTAGTATTTACTCATCGAACAAGCTGATTGACATTTCTAGGAACTCAACGTCTTCCGAGGTTGGTAGGGACTCAAAAGCTCTTGAAATGATGTAGGTAAGCCTGTCGTTCGTGTGACTATGCGTGGTTGTATTGGTTATTGTAATATTGTATCGAATTTGATATCTTAACGAGTACATTTTTCACTGTGAAGCTTATCAAATGATGTTAAAATTGTTTGTAGACATCGAGACAAATTACGTCCGAAGAAGGGAAGAAACTTGGTCTTATTGATGCAGTTGTATCTAAAGAGGAGTTGCTGACTATAGCATGGCATTGAGCAGTAGATATTTCTGAGAGGCGTAAACCATGGATATCGTCTTTCCAAAGGACAGATAAACTTGGTTCTTTGGCTGAAGCGTGTCAAGTAATACAAGTTGCAAGAGAACAAGCTACGAGGTCTGCTCCCAATCTTGTCTAATATCACTCAGAATTCACTACTAATGTTTTCTTAATGTATTCAATTACAGAGCAAGAAGAACTAGTAAGGTCATTTGAACAGAAACAAACTCAACAGTGTCGTCTTTGGAGGGTTAGTCATAGATTTCCCATTCAGTTTAATTTGTTTCGCACAGTATCGAATTTGGTAGTTGCTATTGAGTCTCTGATTTTGTCTTTGCAAGAGCCAATAGGCTAAGTGCACTTTGGAAATTTGCAGAACTTAGTATCCCGCAGCTCGGAAAGTTTATAGCTAATTTTTGTTCTCGGAAAGTTTATGCTTCATTTTGGCTAATGTTGTTCGGTCTCATTTAGAATGCTTGTTTTTTGTTTTTGGCTAGCTATTGACTTCAGAAAGTAAAATCATGTAGGAACTGATTTAAGACATGTCTTATTCGTCCATTGACAAACCTATATTGCAATACTTCCATTATCCAGTCATATTACTTACTACAAATTCTTTTATGTGCAGTCGTATGATGGGGGATTTGGTTTGGTTCCTGGATTAGAATCTCATGGTAGGTAGATGTTGCAAAGGTGTGCAGTTGTGTGATTAATGATTATCCAGTTCAAAATCCGATGTTTTTCTCTCTCGTTTCCGTGAAACATTTTATAGCTATTTTATCTCTTATGATACTTAGCATAAAAAATTGTTTAGTGATGCAGGTGGTGCAACATATTGTGCAGTTGCAGAATTACGTTTGATGGAATTTATTGAAGATGACGTTTTGTCCAAATGAATGGCATTTTCTGTTATCAATGTGCAACCGTTGTTGGAATGGTGCTTGCAAGTGTATTTTCTGTTTGATATTAGTACTGGTAAAATTCCTTTAGTACTGAGTTGCATGTTACATTTCATTCTGCAGAGGCAAGCTATTGATGGTGGATTTCAAGGCCGAGCAAACAAGGCGACTGACACGTTATGCTTTTTGGTAACACTCTCACATTACTGAGTTAAGGGTGTGTTGTAGTATGTGTTTTGACTTGCGCCCTCTTTTTTTTTTGCACAGGATTGGTGGTATACTGAGAATCTTGGGGTCCATTATGGCAATGCAGCACTATGAGAATTTTTGCTTACCTGTCAATCTAAGGTGCTGTTGCTTCTCCTTGTTTGCTTGTTTGCTAGATGTTAACAGGGTCTAGCTTTCACCCTTAAGATACTGTAACGTGTTATTGGTTACATTGCACTGTTTTTCCATGTTGAGTTTCTTATTGATGTTTTTCATGCTGCAATATGGCGGTTTCAGTAAGTTTCTGGCACATCTGCCAGATCTATATCATGCCTACTTCGGGTTTGCGGCGTTTAGCCTGCTTGAGGAGCCTGGTATTAACACGCTCTCCATTCAACTAGGCATAACGAATTTGGAATCAACTGGATTCTGATCGATGTATCATTCAACTATCTTGCATTCCTGTCCCATCCAACTCATTTGCAGATATTTTTATCTGGATCAACCAAGATCTTTGGACACCTGAAACTATATGTTAGTAAATTCCAGGTATAATTTTCTTCTTATAGTTTAACTATGTTATTTTAGGCCATCTGTGTGTTTGATTGATGAGATTAATGTTCTTCCCATTCACAAGCACCATGATATATGACTAACTGGCCGCACTATGCATCATCTTCTTGGCGTCGAGCATCATATTGAGTTGTCTGTTCACTTATCACCAGGCAATTTTGGATGATATTTGGGGTTCTTTTGTATAGATTTTTGTATATGTATTTTGTATTTGTATTTGTATTTGTATTTGTATTTGTATTTGTATTTGTATAGATGAAAAAGGAGGGGTATCGAAATACTACCAACTTTTCGTTTTGGCTCGTGAGTCTTATGGTTTAAGTTTGGACGATCTCAAAAATCAATATCCAAACTCTAATAACTGGAGTTGTGATCTTGGGGATCAACTCGACAAAGTTGGGACTTTGGAGTTAAACTCTACAGTTATCAAATAACGTACTACTTGGTGCTTTAATTATATAATCAGAGATATAATGCGTAAAGTAAAAGCACACAAGACACCAGAGATTTTTTTAACGAGGAAACTGCCTTGCAGAAAAACCTCGGTACCTCGTCCAGATTGAACACTGCCCAGTACAAACTGACTACAAACACTAGCCTACTATAAGACTTCGGTCTGGGATGTAGCAGAGACCAACTCAAGCCCTCCAAGCGAATTGGCTACTGTCGCACTCCTTACGTCTCTAGATTCCCCACAAATTGTCACGCACTTGATTCCCCAGCTGACGTCCTGTACAAGCCTAGGAGTTGCTTTGACCGATGTCAAAGGCTTGTGTCAGCAATACTGGCTTTGCAACCTAATTATTGACGTATGGTCTAACTGTCCTCTATCAGTTTACCACACACAAGTTGACTTCCTTCGGATTGTTAAATCCAGGTCATACGGAAATCTACTTCACAAATCGGGGATGACAAGCAAACCGAGTAAGCTATGCCCAATTTATCTCTACCTCAGTTATACACGAAGAATCACTTAAGAAACTTGTATAACTGGAGCTAACTAGGTCTTACAACACCGAGTGCAGCCGTGCGTTGCTACCTTTCAACCTTGTGTGTAACGTATCAGTTCTTGAATAGTCGTATAGCAGAAGAGACGGACTATGGAATAGACAAGAACGTGATCAGGTTACCAAGGTTACAGGTTAATCCGATTTCAACCAAAAATGGTCTCAATCTCCTACCTGTGCTTCCCAACTCTCAAGAGAAGTCTTTTATAGTCGTAGGGAGTTCCCAGAGGAGCTGCAACCTATAGAGGATGACTATACCACAACAAGCGTTCACCGAAGTGAAAAGAGTTTACGTTACCTTCCCTAAGGACCTTCACGTATGCTTGATGCTTGCGGTATTTGTCCGTAGACACCTCTATTTATAGCACTCAATAAGATATGTTGCTTTGGAATAAAGCAATCAATTACTTGTCCCACAAGTTAAGGAAACCCTAAACTTGATAACCAAGTAATAGAGATTAATCTCAATTGGAATTCTTTTTATCATTATCTGCCAAGTGTTTTGTTGGCTCAAAAACACTTCAAGATAGAATCCAACAGACCAGAGATAATCTTTATCTTATTGACTCATTGAGGATCGTTAGATGGAACACAAAAGATATTATGTGATATACAAGTCCATCTAAGAGATAAAGGTGTTTAGAGTTTGACCCAAGTGAAATTCTGAAAGAATATCCACTAAATCTGACACCAGCAAAGTAACCAACATTGGATTCGTGTACAGGTTCGTGAAATGTTCAGTCACTTTGGAACTCAGAAGAAATCCGAGTTTCTGGTTTGCGAACCGGTTCGTGAACCGTCCTCCTGTCAGATTTCGTCAACTCTGGATTCCGCTGGAAGTACTAGGCTTAGCCAGAACTTAGACGTGTGTACGTCCTCAGCTGTAATCCATGGACTCTTTGCTCAAGAGTACTCCTTTAGATTCATCCATATCCAACTAACGATTTGCAAGCAAACCATTGTAATGAACACATGGCACCGAATCTATCTCATTCATTCTTGTACTCACAGTATTTGTGGGAACAAACACTGGTCACAAGGCCATGTTAGACAAGAATACGATCTCAATCGTTATTATCACTACTAAAGTAGTCGACTATATTTCGAAAGAATAGACAAAGTAGAATAGAAGAATTTCCATAAAGTCATAACTCCTACTAACCTTTTGTCGATGAAGAATAATTGATGTCTTCTTTGTCTTCACAGTCTTCGTCTTTTCTACTACTTTGTCTATATCCCAATTCCAAAATCTAAACTCTAGTAGGCTAAATCAAGAATTGAGTTTTGACACCTAAAACTGACAACTAGCTTGACATACCAACGCTAGTGGGTTTGACCGGATAATGTCCTAACAATCTCCCCCTTTGTCAATTTTAGTGACAAAACCAATTTACATATGGATTCAAATAATATACAATGAAGTACTAACCAAATGTATCTCTTGATTTCTTGAATTCTTCAACTTCTCCCTTGAGTCTTGATGTGTTCATTAAGCTCTTGTTGATGAATCCGTAGTCAGCAGTCACAACATATCCAGCTCAAACAACCGTAAAGGTACGCTTAAGCTTACGTGGGTTAGTATGCTCATCCCACATGTTGATTGTGCGTAAGAGTAAGAATCTGAGCAAACTTTAAAGTTGGTGTATCAAAACTTTTAAAGTGATTCTACTCATTCTTGATACCAAGCTTGATCTCAGCTTTAATTACTCCCCCTTACTTGATACTTTGTGAAAAGCACAACAAGTAAGCACATGATGTTCTCCACCTATGGTTGTGCACCACAAGAAGTAAGAACCATATGTATTCTCCCCCTATTTGTCACAAAAATATGACAAAGTAGTTTGAGACTAGGGTTTCATACACCTATGATAACAGGTGAAGCTAAGTACTCGCATATCAAGTTCAAAGATGGTATACTTAGGTAATCTGAACAACAAGATTCCTGAGTTCTCACCTTATGGAGAAATATAGATACACTTTCTCCCAATATTCCACATCCACGCTCCCCAAAAAGATTTGTTATTAAGCGCAAGTTCAAAAGAACTCTCCCCCGTGCGGTGTCATTCAATAAAGAACAACTGACAAAGACGAACATGGACAAGACCAATTGAATGTTATCCAGTTTTGCTTTGTTAATAATCTCTTTACCTTAGCCACTTTTTTCGGAAAAAGAGTTTATGATTTCGAGTTTGGAAAACTTCTAGAAACCATACAACCAAAAGTTTCATGATCGTATACTCTTTGCACTTTGGTGTAAGCTTGTTGTGGAAGTCATCCTCTATTAGGTGGCAGTTCCTCTGTGGGATTTACCCAACGACTATAAAGACTTCTCTTGAGAGTTAGGAAGCACAGGTAGGCGATAACGTACCTTTGTGGTTGTTATCAGATTAACATGTAACCTTGGTAACCTGATCACGTTCTTGTCTATTCTACGGTCCTTCTCTTTTGCAATAAGGCTATTCAAGAACTGATATGCTACATACAAGGTTGAAGGAAGCAACGTACGGCTGCACACGGTGTTGTTAGGCCTAGTTAGCTCCAGTTGTGTAAGTTTCTTAAGTGATCTTTTCACAGCTGAGGTAGTGACAAGTTGGGCATAGTTTACTCTGTTTACTTGTCAACTCCCGCTTGTAAAGTAGATTTCCGTATGACCTGGAGAAATCCGAAGGAAGTCAACTTACGTATGTTAAACTGAATAGGATAATTCGAAACATACAGTCAGTAATTAAGGTTGCAAAGCCGGGATTGTTGACATAAGCTTTTAACAGCGGTTAAAGCAACTCCTAAGCCTGTAAAGGACATCAACTAGGGGAATCAAGGGCGTAGGGTCTTGCGGGATCCAAGAGACGTATGGTGTGCGACAGTAGCCAATTCGCTTGGAGGGATGGAGTTGGTCTCTGCTACATCCCAGACCGAAGTCTTATAGTAGGCTAGCGTTTGTCACAGTTAGTACTGTGTGGTGTTCATTCCGGACGAGGTCCCGAGGTTTTTCTACAGGTCGTAGTTTCCTCGTTAAAAAAATCTCTGGTGTATTGTGTGCTTTTACTTTCCGCATTATATCTCTGATTATATAATTAAAGCAAACACAAGAAGTACGTTATTCGTAACCATTGAGTAAGTCCATAATCCATCCAGGGGATTTGCCAAGACTTGTCTTAAGTTGGACTGATCACTTGTGATCCTACTCCGGTTAACATATTTGGATATTGATTTTTGAGATCATCCATTTCTTACCATAAGACTCACGAGCCCAAACGAAAAGTTGGTTGTATTTCGGTACCCCTGTTTTTTCATCCTTATTCAAAACGCCTTTTTCTCCTTTGAGTATCTCCACGGCCATTTTTTCCTCAAACTTCTGTTGATTTTTCTGAAATTTTTGACTCCCAAGTTACCTTTCCTTTTAGGTCTACAAATCTTCCACCATGCACCGCTAAAGCACCAGATGGAGAGGGATTCGAACCACCGGTCTTACTATGCAAGACTTCGGTTTTCAGGGTCGACTCTTTCAACCGCTCAGACATCCCGCAGTAGCCTTCAGCGAGTGAATAAATAGCATTTTACACGATCAACCTGTAACCGTGTGCATTCAGGTTTTTCTTAGCTAGAACGCCTTTAAGGACCTGGACCACTCTTCTGAGATGCGACTGGAAATCAACGTGAGTTAAAGACGCTTTTAGGGTCATTATTTTGGAAGTTTTGTGATCTCTACTAGAGTTGCGCACTTGGAGTATAAATGAAAGGAGTGGAACACGCTACACTTACTTTAGTTCTGATATGGTATGGGCATATCAGGCTCTTATTGTAGATGGTGAAAAATGGAAGAGGGACAAAAATGTAAAACTACTCTTCAGTTATGCCTTGCCAAAAGGCAATCGCCTACTCAGGCACATCTCTACATCTCAGAATACAACCTGTTCTGCGAGCTGAATATACTCTCTATGAGTTTTTTCTTATAACTCCCGGTGGAGAGAATAATATCATAGTGCAGTGCTAATAACCCCACCAACTCATAAACCCATCAATTTACTTCATGTCGACATCGCCTCGAATTCCTCGACATCAGAACTGAATTGCTCACTGGTATATGGTGGAGAGTTAACAGAGCACATCCTCATGGATTTCCTCTTAAAATATGACTCGATACCTGAGTCTCAATGAAAACCTCAGAAACATCGCATCTCTAGGCCTGTCCAGAGCTCTCTGAGAAGCATACAACAACCTAAACACAGTTAGGCATGCTACAATCTAAACACATAATGGTCTAATATACCATGGATAAGCACGCCATGACTTAAAATACGCCATAACACAAGTGCACAAGCATGCCATAGTCGAAGTGGCGTGGCCTAAATAAGACACGAAAGGATTGGCCTTGGCCAAGGGCCAAGGCTGTGGCCTCGAAGCCGTGGCACCATACTCATGGCGCCACAAGAAAATTGGCCTAGGCTAGTGGCCAAGGCCGTTACCACAAGGCGATGGCGCCATGCAAAACTGTCCTAGGCCAATAGCCAAGGCCATAACTCCAACACGGTGGCGCCATGATTCATGGCGCCACAAGATCTGACCTTGGCCCGTGGCCAAGGTCGTGTCCACCAGGCCATGGCGCCATATTCATGGCACCATGAATTCTTAGCCTCGGCCAATGGCCAAGGCTGTTGCTGTAAATCCGCACCATGTGCTTGTAGCGCCACACTCACACTGGCCATAGAGACATGGCCATACAACGTTGTTTAAACTCACCACAACCATGCAATATCTGCACACTACACGAGATATCAAAACATCACACGGGGGGATAACTTTAGGGGTATTGGTCTGGCGGTCTAAGGCAGTTAGAAAGAAACTGATAGAGATGATGGACAGTTACGAGAAAGTGGTGCTGAGTTGAAACGTTCTACACGACTCTAGCATTTACAGAGCACAACTCACGTCCTCCACTCCTCCACTCTTCCACGGCTTCCACCTTCTCTGTCGAGAGATCAGGGTGAGTTCAACACTATAAATAGAGGCTTCCTCTATCTTCCAAGGCAGAACATTCAGAACAACCAAAACCTCAGCACACATACCTGAGTATTCAACACACTTCTAGCCTTAGAGATTTCCAGCCACCCTCACGACGGAGATCTTGAACTCTCACACCCAGAAACACACATCCTCAACCTGATCTCAAGTTCCTTTCACTGTTTCCCTCCCTAGATCAACCTCTATCCTCTATGTGACTGAATTACGACTTGAACGACCATTGACTTGGTTTAGGCTTGTCTTGTTCTATTTTGATCCCGAGCACTACAAAAGTACCCTGAGACGGTACAGTTTTTATCAGGCAAAAACATTTGGCGACCACAGTGGGAGATCAATCTCTCGGTCCCAGAAAACTTTCTCGAAAATGGTTGAACTTAGGTCAGGGTCAGACACCAAAAATCCCAATTCTTCAACTGATGGCGCTGCAACTTCTAATGGAACACCTACCAATCCATCCTCATCTGGTGTTGCGCCCAACACTCAGGCCACTCAAGACGCTCCTTTTGCAACACCCACTGTCCCAGCAATTCCCATTGCCCCGGTGACTCCCGCTACTCCAGCCAACACCTTTAGCAAGAACCCCTCTTCCACAGTTAGGATCAACGCTACTACTGAAAAGGGGAAAGGAGTGTCAAAGACATTAACCATGGATGAGTTGGCCAAACGCCAAGACGATCTTGCAGAAAGCCAAGTCAAGATGTACGATACTCAGCTAGGAATCCTGGCTTGTCTCGAAACCATCACTGCGAAGCTGTCAAACTCGCCAACCAAAGAAGCGCCTAAGACTACCGCTAGCACTCACTCTGTTGTGATCCACATCCGCGATGACGAAAGGCCTCCTGCTCAAGTGGAGTCTCACCAAGGGGAAAGGACAACAACCTCGCTACCTCACCGCAGACGATTTGGAGAAGCTACTGCGGAACCGGGAAAGAGAGACGACACTACTTGTTCACCAACACCGACCTCCATATCCATACGAAGTACAGAGGATCACTCCCCCCAAAAGATATGTTTCTCCTATGTTCTCCTTGTACGACGGAACCGGGAATGCTCGTGAGCATGTCTCACGATTTTTGGAATCATTAGGGGAATATGAATACAATCATGTATTGAGGCTCAGGGAGTTTTCAAAATCCCTCACTGGAAGAGCCTACACCCGGTACAATAACCTCGCCCCAAGCAGCATTGATACGTGGAGCGAAATGGTGAACGCATTCTACCGCAAGTACTTCTTCGTGTCTGAGCAGGTAACACTATCAGACCTAGGCAGAATGTTCCAGAGACCCAGCGAACACCCGAATGACTATGTGAAGAGATTCAGGATCCAAGATCTCGACTGTCATGATCCAAATGTCACAGAACTACAATTGGTGGAGCTTTGCATCAACAGAATGATCCCAGTCTACAGAGCCCTCTTGGAAAACCTTCGCTTCCAGACCTTCCCTGAACTCCATGAAGCTGCGAAGAGGTCCGCCACCACTGCACCCACACTACTAGAAAGAGCTAAATCCCTGAGGAGTGAAGAAGCCCGTAGCACTCGTGGCGACAGGAGACTGATCAACAAGGAGTATAATAGCAGCCTACCCTCAATGGGCGCTGTCAGCGAATGAGGGAAGAGGAAAAGCCCTGTTATGGAGGTAACACACCCAAAGCGCACGAACTCAGCTCCAGGGACCTAGAATAAGAACGTGAACCAAGGCGGGCCGCAACAACCGGAGATGCGGAGGCAAAAGACCAGACCGGAAATACCAGACTACCCGTTCCCCATAGAGGAAGTACTAGAGTTGTTAGATACCTAGATCCAAGACGGAGCAATCGAACTCCCGCCAGTACGACAGCCTCCAACAGCTGAAGAGGTAGCCCCCAACGAATCTTCCAAGCCAAAGTAGAATCTGGAGAACTACATATAGGAAACGAAGGTGTGTACCAAGACCCTCTACCAGTTCGAGCATTCACCCTTCCTGAGGAGCCAGTAAACAAGAGAGTGGAAGAGATAATGTATGAGCTATGTGAGACTCTCTGTCTCTCGAAACCACAGCGAAAAGTCATGTTCACAGCTTTGAACATGATAGTATCAGGCAGACGCCTACCCTTCAAGGAAGCTGATGAACAATCAACACCCAAGCAGGGGAGGCCAACAGAAGGACAAGGCTGGGGACTGCTCACAACCACACGCATCTCTCATGTCGAGTTTCCAGAAACCATAATCAATCTTGGATACTCAGTGAATGTTGTCTCAGTCAAGACCCCTAGAGCAGTCAACACCGCTCGTCACGAATCCACACGTGATCTAGCAGTCATTAAGGATCTGAACGGAGTCGAGGTACGCACCTATGGGTACATCACCTTGCAAGTGGAAATCGCTACGATCCAGACAATTGCAGATTTTCATATTATCAAGGAGAACATGGGGAGCGACATGGTGCTAGGACGCCCCTGGTTCTGCAACAACCGAGAAGTACTTCACGATCGACTTTCAATACCCCAAATCTTCGTGAGGGGAGACACACAAGGAGAAAACACTACCATGGCGATGGTGGTATCAACGACTGAAGTTGGGAAAGCAAATGGACGATCTTTCAACCATGAGAAAGGTACTTCACCCTTCCCATCTTTGAATGATAGTCCATACTCCCCAAGCCACTGGGGACTTGATGCATGAAGAAAGGAAGAGGTTGAGAAAACCCCAGTAGATGTGTTTGCAGCTATTAGAATCTTCATCAAAGCCCTTCAGGATTCTGGAATCGTCTGTGGTAAGCTATGCAGTGTTACCCCTGGAGGAAAAGGTGAACCGGTACCATATGTTATACCGCCCGAAGTCTTAGAAGACTTCTCAGACTTCGAAGAGTATGTAAAATTAGCCAACCTAAAGCAAGAAGCGGGGGAGAGCGCAGTCTCATACATGGAGAGGTTCCGCAAGGAAGCAAAGACGATCTTACCTAACGATGGTCCACTCCCCAAGCCACGTTAGTAATTCTTCGTTAAACACAACCTTAAGGGAACCAACACTAGAATTCCTGTTTTGTTGTATTTACATTCCTCCAAAGCAGCGCAGTAGATAGGATTTCCATTTCAGCAGATTAATTAAGAAAAGTCTTTCATTTCAAAAGAAAATCTCTTTCAGAAAACAACGTCTTATATAGTCAATAGAATATACCTACAATCCATATAGCGTCTAAAAACAAAAATAAAACAAAGAAACCTACTACTCAAGAAAATCAGTCAAAACACAACTAGATCCACCCTTGCAGGACGCCCTCAGTTGCTCCAGCTCCTCCTCCTCTCTCCGTAACTCAACCTTCAACTCCACTACCCTCCTCTCCTTCTCTCGAAGAACCTCCTGAGACCCCTGAGCCTTGGCCTTCTCAAACCTGTCACGCAGCCAAGCCACATTAAAGCCTTTGGATTCAGCCATAGCTATAGAGCCTTTCCAATCTTGGACGTCAAATGGATCAGCAGAATCAATAGACTAAGCCATCATCTCTGTCACCCTCGACAACAGAGTACCAAGTATCGACTCAGAAAGTAGCTGGTTCTCCCTACATGAGCAATGTGGCCGAATTTCCTCCAAATACGGTCATACAGTGTCTGATACTCACTCGACACCGGGAAGTTACCCACCAAAGCATAGCCAGGTCGAACTCGGTGAACAGTTGAGGGAAAAGAAACTCCAGTATTAGGATAGGAAGGCTCGAGGTTCACACCACCACCTGATGTTTGCTCAATCGAAGGAATAGTTTCTTCCACATCATTGGAGACGACCTCATCGACAGCATCAGAAATGGTAGCGTCTACGTCGGCATTCAAGTTGCCTTCACTCTCTAGCACTTCAACATTCTCCGCGATAGCAACACCAGCGTGACCCTCATGTTCCTTCTCCTGTGGACACAAGACCAAGGATTGTTAGTCGGCCGCTTACTAGCATACGAAGACAAGTCCTAAAAGAAAGGATTGTCAGCAAAGACGACGAGAAACAGTAAGACCCACCTGGACAAGTTCACAAGCAGCAGCCTCACTGGGAGAAGAAGTATGGATACCAGTACCAATCGACTCATCCGCCTCAACATCAACGACCACGTCGGTAACAGCTGGGGACTCCACGACGTTGTCCTGCTCCTTCGACACAGAGTCCTACAAAATGTGCATAAATTTTAGGCATCCACAAAAGAAAGAAAAAACGGATATGTAGGCGAGGAACTTCACCGAAAAGCGAAAAACTCACCTGAGATGGAAAGGGACATGAATCTATCATGGGGGATGGATTAACAACACGACCCTCGGGTAACTCCATCCTGTTACTCTTAGCTCTCCTCTTAGGATGGACAACTGGGGGAGGTTCCATCTATTGTCAAAGAAAATCCCGGTTAACAAAGGCAGAGCGAACATGGATATATATATATATATACATATGTATAAATGTCGGAAGAGAGAGTTTACCTGGGGTGTCACAACGAAAGCGGGCATGTCAGTTGTGTTCACTTTCTTCACGAAGTTAACCAGAGACAACAAAGTGTAATCCCAGAATTTGCTGAATTCGGGAGTGACTCTCATCCGTCTACCGGAAACCAAGAAGGTGACCTTCCTCCCAGGATCCTGGGTAGGGTCCAAGTATTCGCGCAACTCGTCCTTAAAAGGAGGGAGGGAACGGTCCAAAGGCACATCTTGATCAAACCCCATGAATCGGGCTGCTCTATCGATGTTATACGCCTGCCTCACCAACTCGCCCTGATAAAATCCAAGAATGAAACCTGAGACGTTGCTACACATGAACACCTGCTGTCCTTCATCATCAATATTATTCACGCCGCGAGATCCAGAACGTAAAACAGCTTCCTTAGTCTCTGCAGCAGTCTGGAGTTGGAAAACTCTATCATCAGGAACATAGCACCATGGACGGAAACAGACACTCTCCTCCTTGTCCAAAAGATCTAATAGATTCACCGAGTCCTTGGGCTGCTTCTCACTCCACCACATGATCCTGGCGTATTTTAATGAGTCTGAAGGAAAGCCACCCAGTGGAGCATACTCCACGTAATGTTCCCACAGAAAAGCTTGAAGAAAAGGAAGGTTGATAAATGATGAAATGCGACCCGTGGAAGAACTGGACATGTTCCTGGATAAAGCACTCAAATGAGCGTACTAGGACCTAAGGAACAAGCTACCAATCGGCAAATGCATACCCCGAGCTAGCCGAAAAGCATACGGGACGACCGCATGCTTCAGCGTCCCAACAGGATCATCCTCAAATATATCCCGCGACAACCAGAGTGTGAGGAATGCTGCTATAAGCATGGTGTTTCTGAGAGCATCACTCCTACCTCCAGGCGAATAATTCTCATCAGCAGAGGCACTAGGTAAATGAAGATCTTTAATCTTTGTGTTTAGTTCATCTACCATGGCATCACGAGGAAGTCCTGGATGGTTCCTTGGAAGCTTCCCGAGTATTGGAAGGTGATACAAGATGATACCGCCTTCAAAGAAATGGTGATCTCCCCAAAGCCCATGGTAGCTGTAGATAGTGAAAAATCAGATAAGGATAAAGATGTAAAATGTCTCTCTAATATGTATCGCCAAAAGGCGGTTGCCTATTCAGGCATGGCTCAGAATGCAACCCGTTCTGTAAGCTAAATATGCTCCTATGGATTCTCTCAAAACACTCCCGAGTAGAGAGAAAAACATCATAGTACATAGCCGAATAACCCACCAATACACAAAGCCACCAATTTATTGATATTGACATAGCCTCGAATTTTTCAACATATGAGCTAAATTACTCACTGGTGCCATGGTGGAAGATTGAAAGAAACAGATTTCCTCTTGAAATATGACTCAATTCTCGAGTCCTAATAAAGTCTCATATGAATCACGACTCTAAGCATTGTCCAGAGCTTCCTGAGCAATATACGAACAGCTGAAATAACTTAAACGCACCTAAACATGTCATTATTTTGAGTAATATGCAAAGCAGCTCAAAGTGCCTAGACAGGTCACCTAATACGCCATAGCCAAAGGACAGCGCAGCGTACAATACGATGGTCAAAGATTATGACCAGATACGTCTCAAGAAGTGATAAAAGCCATGGCCCAAGCTGGCCATGGACACGAAACTCGTTCTGGCCAAAGGCATAGACCCTGGCCAGAAGAGAAAACATTACGCCCTTCATGGAGTCTAAAAGTTAAGCCATAGCTAAAGACCAAGGCCATGGTGCCATGCACTCATGCCATGGCGTCGTCCCACCTATTACGCCATCCCTGACGTCTAAAAGCTAAGCCTTGACCAAAGACCAGGGCCATGGCGCCATGCACTCATCCCATGGCGCCATCTTACCTATTATACCATCCCTGGCGTCTAAAAGCTAATCCTTGACCAAAGACCAAGGCCATGGCACCATCCCACCTATTACGCCATCCCTGGCGTCTAAAAGCTAAGCCCTGGCCAAAGTCCAAGGCCATGGCGCCATGCACTCATCCCATGGCGCCATCCCCGGCGTCTAAAAGCTAAGCCTTGGCCAAAAACCAAGGCCATGGCGCCATACATTCATCCCATGGCGCCATCCCTGGCGTCTAAAAGTTAAGCCTTGGCCAAAGACCAAGGCCATGGCGCCATGCACTAATCCCATGGCGTCATCCCACCTATTACGCCATCCCTGGCGTCTAAAGCTAAGCCTTGTCCAAATACTAAGGCCATGGCGCCATGCACTCATCCCATGGCGCATCACGCCATTCCATGGCACGACACTCAAGGCCATAGTGCCATGTCCAGCACACTCTACTAAAGGCTAAGCATATGCCATGTCCATACACTCATACAACATTGTCATAAAGCAACACAACACGACATCTACACGAGATACCAAAACATCACACGGGGGGATAACTTTAGAGGTATTGGTCTGGCGGTCTACGGCAGTTAGGAATAAACTGATAGAGATAGTGGGCAGTTATACGGAAATGGCGCAGAGTGGGCATATTCAACACGACTAGCAGTTGTAAAAACCAACTCATGTTCTCCACTCCTCCACTCTTCCATGACTCCCACCTTCTCTATCGAGAGATCAGGGTAACTTCAACACTATAAATAGAGGCTTCCTCTATTATCCAAGGCAGAACAACCAGAATACTTGAAAATACCAGAACCTCGGAGCAACTACCTGAGAATTTCAAAACATTCTCAGCCCTGGAGATTTCTAGTCATATTCACGACGAAAATCTTGAACTTTACACCCAGAAACACACCCTTTCAACCTAATATCAAGTTTCCTCCAATGTTTCCCTCCCTAGATCAACCTCATCCTCTCTGTGACCGAAGCAAGACGTGAACGGCCATTGACTTAGTTTAGGATCGTCTTGTTCGATTTTGATCTCGAGCACTACAAAAGTACCCAGAGACGGTACATATGTTTTTCAGGTAAAAACATTTGGCGACCACAATGGGAGATCAATCTCTCGGTTTCAGAAGATTCTCTCAAAAAATGGTTGAACTCAGGACAGGGTCAGACAACAAAAATCCCAACTCTTCAACTGAAGCCGCTCCAACTTCCAGCGCAACACCTTCCAGTCTACCCACATTTACCGTCGCGCCCAGCATCCAGACCTCCCACTGTAATACCCTACCTTTTGATTAAATAATTTAATTTCAACTTTGATATATTATGCAATAATTTCTTATAGGTGGTCGCCCTTATCAAGCAAGGGATAACACCTAATATCTTAATCTTAAAAATAGTTGTCCCTTAACAGAAGATGGTGGATACTTGGTATCTTTCTAGGTTAAAAGAAGTTTTGGGGAAAAGGGTTTTCTTTTCTTAATCGTGCATATGAATGAAAAGGAGAAAGAAAAGAAAAGGCAGTAGAAGTAAGCAGCGGAAGTGGAGGTTGAGCAGAGGATCTATAAGAGTGTTTAGGCAACGATTTGAATGATCAAAAATGGATTTCTTCTTCAAACAATGGCTACAATAGCTGGGGTTGAGGCAAGTTTGCTTTGTCTTTGTGCTAGGACATATTTAAGATTTAAATTGGGTTATATAGTTTAGGTTTATTGTGTTATTTTTGTTTGAAAACCTAGTTTAGGAATTGAATTTCTAGGTTATTCACGAAATTGTTCTATCTATCATATAAACCTAGGTACTGTTTACATTATAAAACGAAATCTAACCGTTAGAAATTTATGAAATTTTGATATGTTATTCATAGACATGTCAGGAAGTTACGTTTTAAATTTCATGATGATCCGACCATTAGAAGTATCAGAAACGACTGTATACAGAGAACCTTTCACAGTTTTTGCAGAAACTGAATAGCTGTTTGGAAACCTAGAATTATATAGGTTATCCTCTATATAATTGAGTGATGTTTGGACATGAGGAACCCATTGTTGTGTAGTTTATGCCATTAAAATTTCAAGAGAAACCGATCATGTTAAGTACCTCAAACAGCGTGTGTTCAACAGACCTACCTATACTCGTGTTTGAATTCAGTTGGAACTTGTGCACAGAAAGAGTTGTAGCATATTTTGTAATCATCCATTGTGGGAGTTCTGGTGAATGAATCATGATTTACATCATAAGTGATAGGTGCAAGAATCAAACCATATTTTTCTTGTCTTTTCCTTTCACGTTTAGTTAGTCGATATAGATCCGTACATATTGCACCAGACATGTTTTATTAATTATTTCTCTTGTAAATGTTTAGATTGATGGTGTAATTAAAATGTTCTTGTGCATTTAATGATGTGATTTTATATTTAGTGATTGCCTTACTTCTTAGAAGACATGATGATTTGATACTATGACAATGGGTTGATAGTTTGATATTGTCGTGTTGGGTTTCGTGGAAATAGATTGAGAATAATTAGTTAGTTGCCTCAAAGGAACTCATTAATTAGCTTAGACAAGTGGACAAATCCAAATGTCATACTTACAAGGTCTAATTCTTAGATGTATTTATGCAGTAGAGTACATATACAATGGGTATTGTGTGACCTTTGATCTCCATTATGGTCATGGGTGGATTGATGAATGAAAGAATTGTTCTTTTGGCTTAAGATTAAAGTCTAGGGTCTAAATGTGCTCGAGATGGGTCAGGTTATATGTTGGACCTGACCAACGTATTTCAAATCCTTGAATAGTGTATGGGGTGTGTCCTATTATATTATTTATGGTACGCTTTCCAAAAATAGGAAGCTGGATTTGATGCTTTGATTGATCGATGTATGCGGTGTGTCCGGTTACATCGTATCAAGTTTATGTCGTTAAAAACATGCGGCTTGAGTTTGTCTTTCGTAATGATGTATGAGATCAGTTCGATTACATCATTATTAGTGTAAAGTTGTAAGATTGATGTATGAGATTAGTTCCATTACATCATTGTTAGTATATAGTGGTATCTGTATTGACTTATGGTTCTTGTGAGTTGAATCTTGCTTAGCAGTAAATCCTAGGTTGACAGACGGATAAAGTGATATTATTTAACATCTCATGTAACTATGTTTTTTTAATTATAAGTTGTTTCCTATAAAATATGTTAACTTGGTTCTAATCTTGGGTTTGCCTTGGCTTGGAGACTTAGTGAACTTGCTTGGAGTTTAACTCCTGTTGATTAATTTTTTTCAGGTGTTGTTAGAGATTGAGAAAGAGACTGTTTGATTTTCAGAGATATCTAGCTGATGGCGTACATCTATATTCTTTCTCATTTTTCTAGTGTTTTCTGAATGTTAGTAGTGAGACAGTGAGGGTAATTGGAGATTTGGGTACCTCTTGTAATCTTTTGAGTTAGAAATTACTTCGGCAATTTATTGTTTTATCAAACCCATGTCAGCAAACTTTGTACTATTTATTAATATAATTTCTACATTCTACATTTTTAGAATATGTCTCTTTATCGCAAGTAATGGCTTAAATTTTTGCGTAAGTGCCGGCCGGGCTTATGTGAAAATGAGGGTCGTTACACCCACGATGCTTCTCTGTAACACCTGTTGTCTCAACAACCCCTGTTACACCCATCGTCACGCCGACTCCAACTACTCCTGGCATTACCTCTGTAAACCCTGATGTTCCAATGACTGTCGTCCCAAGAACTCCTGCAGATCCAGATCCAGTTAGCACGCCTTGTAGTAACCCATCTTCTTCGATCAGGATCAACGCTACCACCCTAAAGGAGGAAGAAGCGCCAAAGACACTAACCTCGGAGGAACTAACTACGTGTCGAGACGATCTTTCAGAAAGACGGGTCAAGACCCACGTTTAAGTCTTGGCACATCTCAAAACTCTTAAACTACGAAGCCATCGTCAGGTTCACAAGCCAAAGGAACTCCCAGAACTGTTGCTGATACTAACGTCGCTACGATCCACATCTGAGGTGATAAGATGATCCCTACTCAAACAGAGCCTCGACAAGAAAAGAGCCACAACCCAAATATATCACTAAAAGACGATTTGGATAAACTACTGCAAAGCCTGGAGAAGGTGACGATGCTACCTGTTCACCAGCACCGACAACCGTGCCCGCACGAAGTGTAGAGGATTCCTCTTCCCAAGAGGTAAGCATCAACACCACCAAGTGCTGAGGGTCAGAAAATTCTCGAAGCCCCTCACTGGCAGAGCCTGCACTTAAATACAACAATCTTGCCCAGTATTGGTACATGGAGCGAAATGATGAATGCGTTTTAACACAAGTACTTTTTCGTATCAGAATAAGATCCAAGCTCTCGATTAACAGAACTACAATTGGTGGAGCTCTGCGAAAGGATCCCTGTCTACCGAGCCCTCCATGAAACTGCAAAAGATCCGCCACGACTACACTAGCGCTACTAGAGAGGTCTAAACCCCTAAGAAGCAAAAAGGCTCGTAATACCAACGGTGACAGCAGCATGATCAACAAGCAGTACAACAACAACTTACCATCCATGAGTGCCATCAGCGAAGGGAGCAAGAGGAAGAGTCCAGCTACAGAGGCGACACACCCAAAGCATACAACTTCAAGCTCGGCTTCGAAAACTCCAGGTGACAACATGGGTCGAAGCAGATCACAACACAGGCTACAGCGCCCTGAGTCACGACGGCACAATCCATGGCGCCACAAATCACAGCGCCACAACTGAACCTGCACTGTTAGGGAGTAATAAACCCTTTAATGAGCTAAGAAGCTCATACTACCCGTGACGACAAAGGATTTATCAACAAAACACTGAAGAGCAGACAATCCCATCATCAAGATAATGACGACGAGACGTGGGGACTTCCAGAGTCCAGACGTGGGGACTTCCAGACGTGGGGACTTCAGGGTTTGGTTTCTCAAGACAACCCAACTTTATTACTTGTCAAAGAGCAGGAGAAACCCTTAAAGGATCAAGAAGATAAGGCACGTCTCTGTTGCATCCGCGTCAACATCCATATCCAGAAGACCTATCCCTCTCATGAGATGCTCCTCATTGAAAGAAGTTCAGACTCCAGAAGATCAACTATAACCGTCCTGCTACAGGAAGATCCAAGCGGTTAAGGATTGAGGAAGCTCACGAGCCCCGTGGTAACACGAGATGCGTTAGCAAGCCGAACAACAGAGACACCGTCATAATATAACTCAAAGGGCTCCGAACAAGAACGCAACCAAAGCACAAGATGCAGATCCGCGAAAACGAGAAGAGCGAGAACAGAGTCCTAAGACGGTTCCCCATTTTCATTATCTTCAAAGTAAATACTGGAACTAGTAGACACCTGGACAAGGATGAAACAATTGAATTACCTCGATATGATAACTCTCACCAGCTAAATAGAGTGTCGCGCTTATTGGGGGCCTTCACCATCTCCAAAGAACCCATACTAAAGAAAGTTGAAGGTAGCCCACGTACAACATGTTTCCGCATGAGAAAGTTGAACCCAATGAAAGACATCGATGAGATATCAGAGAACATGGCTGGGGACTCCTCGCCACAGTAACTCTTCAGTGAACCAAACACCTTGAGAGTGTCGGCTGCCACAACCTGACCTATGGTGGGATCTCATCAAGACGAAAAGTACAACAGACGTGCCCCTGCCTTTGCAACAACGCTTCGTCGTCATGGAAGAACCTATTCGAAGTAGAAGTCGTCAATCAAGAATTAACTCATTCGCCATCAAAAGAAACCACCCTCAGCCAAGACAAAAGTAGTTTGCTTATTCTTCCACCCATGCAATAGGGTATTATACGTTACAGATCTTTCGAAGGAAAGAAGAAAAGGGAGACCATAATTGACACCGACGTCACTACCAACGCCTCTATGGAAACCCGGAAGCTACCAGAGATTCCTTGTTTCAAGAACTTTTCCAAGGAGGCAGAAATAATCTTGTTACTTCAACAGCCAAGTCGTATACATACCCACAGAAACCCTCGGAGGAGCAACATGCATCAGGATTCATATCATCACATAATCGTTCTTATAACAACATCACAAAGTCTACACTTCCCAAGCAAGCCAGAAGTATCATAGTCGCGGTGCTCCCCTCAGTCACCACTAACAACAAGCGACGCCCTCATCATAGAAAAGTTTGAAAGAAGAGCTCATGCCCCGGTTCAAGCAAACCTCATGGTCGTCATCAACAGATCTCCGACATCCTTCGGTATCAACCCGAATTCAGAAAATAACAGTGGAAACGTCTCAAGCACGAAGACTTCAAAGACACCCCAATGGATGGAGAATAATAAAAACTTTCTATGCAACCTATGTCCGCTTGTAGTTCTACCACAACATGCTAGAAGGGCGTATCATCTCGAACCATCGACGGGGAGCAATTACCATTACGGTAAATTTCAAAAATCTCAAGAATTCTAATGATGTTAATTATTATGTGCATATCTACCAGCTATATCAAATTCGTATCCAAGAACGACTTGCGTGAATGAAAGGGCGAGTCTTTCCCCTTCGAAAATTGGGGTCAAACACATAAATCAGAGGTCGGGTGAAGATTTTAGGGCCTCTAAAGCAAGCAGTGTGCAAGCAGGAATCCTATTACGGGATCTGAAAGGTATTTACCTCACGTGCCCTCACAATTTTCAAACCCTCAAATACCTCCTGTCACAGAGCATCCTTGTAACCCTACACCTTCCACCACAAGACATTCCTCCCACGAAGCCACAAAACACATTACACCAACAATATCCTCGTGGAGACACGAGACGCCTCCACCACCAAATATCCTTGTAGCTCTACGGCGCCACGAGAGAAAAAACTGCCTTTCCCACGAGATGTCTCTCCCAACAAGATGTTTCCCAGAGCCTGGACCCTCTCAAATCTAGAATAGACACATTGAAGCCTTTAGATCCAGTCACAGCTATAATACCTTCCAAATCTCGTACGTCAGACGGATCAGCAGAAGCAACAGACTGAATCATCATCTCGGTCGTCCTCGATAATAGAGCACCAACAACTGACTCAGAGAGTATCCGCCTCTCCTTATCATTGCAATATGGCTGAATCTCCTCCAAAATATAGTAATACAATTCTTCATACTCCTTCGACACTTGGAAGTTACCCAAAGAATAGCCTTGTCGAGCTCGATAAGACGGGAAGAGGAAAGACAACTCCAGCATCAGGATACAAGGATTCCAGACTCCCATCACATTACCGTCTTCTCGACTGAAGAATCAATTGCTTCCACGACATCAGAGACGACCTTGTCAACAACAGCGGAATTTTTTTGGTAGAAGCAGCCTCTACAACTTCAACGATTGGACCATCCCCACTCCCGAGTATCTCAGTGTCCTCCACGACAAGTGTACCGACGTGATACATGTGCTCCACATCCTGTGAACACAAAAACCGAAAATATCATGAATAATCACCCCCTTGAGAAGACGAACGTCGTGGATAAGGGTGAAGCTGCTGAAAATCTGCGTATTATACTCGAAAAGAAACAAGCACTGCGGGAAGCGTATAAGGAATCTTAAGGCGATTTTTGTACACAACTTCCCTCTACACGTCCCCCAAAACATATTAAAATTTTGCGTCGATCCGACATGGGGACTGGGAGATATGACGCCATCATCACGACGCAAGAGGGATTCACATACGGGGATGCTTCTCAAAACCACGTCAAGCACCACGGAAAACCTACAAGGATTTTTTGGAAGGATTTTTTTTTTGACACCACCTCCCTCTGCATGTCTCCAAAAACATACTAAAATTTCACGCCAATCCAACATGGGGACTGGGAGATACGGCACAAACGCCACAGCGTAAGAAGAACCCACAGACGAGGACGCTTCCCAAAACCACGGAAAATACTGCAGAAAATCTATGAAGAATTTTGAAGAGATTTTTTTTTGAAACAATATTCTCCTGGATGTCTACTACTATGTGTCAAAATTTCATAGCGATACGATGAACGAGCTGGGAGATATAGTGCAAACACCAGGGAACGCGCAAAGCACAAACCGTCAAAATTTACAACAAAGTACTCCTGGAACTTTACTACTTAGTGAAAGCGACGAGGGATACCGAAGGTATGGGATCTCTACAATGAACACGTTAAGAGGATATAAAATACGGGAAGGCACACGTTATACACCAAAATTGGAGATGTTCAGTTCTACACTAAGAACAAGAATACAATCGACTTCCCTGGTGTCTCTCTACTGACTGATGTTGCCGGCAACCATTGGATGGGTCATTGTTTCGTAAAGCGTTGGTGCTCCACATCAATCAACACTACAGATTCAACTCTGAACACCAATTGACGCTCCTTTCTTACTGGAAAGTATGCCACCCAAGCTTACCAAAGGCGCCGCTCAGGAAATTAGCTGATTGCAGAACCACCCGCCAAATGGAGACGATCAAGGAGAAATAAGGACTTGATCACGACAACGAAAGAAGGAGGAAAAGTTCTCTGCTAAAACGGGTAAAACCTCTCATTTCTTTTATTTTCTTGGCTAAGACCTAGCTTAAGTATGTATTCACATACACAATACTGGGAATCCCGCTAAGTGTAGTATGCCCTTCTCTAGAAAAGTTGTGGCGCCACAAAAGCTTGTAGCACCACAAAGGTTGTGGCCCCATGAAACCCATGGCGCCACTGTTAAGAAATAATAATAATAATAATAATAATAATAATAATAATAATAATAATAA
>JAJJMA010282104.1:0-16612 GCA_023529015.1 Papaver nudicaule | reverse complement strand
CAAATTACAGTTGCGCACCAATTGAACGATACATTCAAAAGAAGAAAAAAAATGCCGCAGTCTTTGGCCCCCTTGGCAACCAGTGCCAATCTAGCCCGACCCAAGAAAGATTTATGGGTTTGTCCTGCTTCGAAGGAGGTACAATTGTACAAATACGAAACTTGGGTAGTAGATCCCGGCTGGATAGGGGTGAGCATGGATCGGATTGAGTCGGTTTTAGCCACATCCGCGCCGCATCCAATAAATAACGGATTTTGAATTTCACATCCGCATCCGATCCATCATCCAACGGATTTACACCCCATGGGTGTACGGATTGGATGTGGATGACCCAACGGATTCTTTCATCAATTAATGGGTAAAAAAAACGAGAATGGCTTGAATTTCCATAAACTGACACAACATATGCACATAACGTGTCATGGATAACATCTCCAAGAAAACAAATTCATATAAAAAACACCAACTTTGCGGCATACAACTTATATCACCGAGCACATTGCCATTCTTACAAAGTGCAATTATTACCTTAAGAGATTTATGTCTCTCTTTAGTTCTAATTTCTAGCCTTACAAATTCGGTCAAATTAAATATACATAAAATTTTAAGTACTAGACTAACCCCATGTATTCTTAAAAGGGCAATTTGTCCGTTAGTACCCGACAAATGTCCAACACCTAGGAATGGTACCCAACATCCTGAAAATTAAGGGTTGGTACCAAAAAATTTCTTTTATCTTTTATTTATAAGAGCTTCTCCAATGGAATATTTGTGGTGAAAAAAGTCTAAATCCACGTGGGATCCATTTCCATTTTTCTTAAAATCATTCTCCTACCCTCACTTTTATAACAAATATACCACGATTTTAGGAAGACATCCTCTATCTCAACCTCTATATGTAGAGGTTGAGATAGAGGATGTCTTCTTATCCACGTCAGCTTTTTCATGAATAAAAATATATTTTATTTATCAAAGATGATTTTTAGTTCCAAAAATAAAATATATAAGATAAAATCTAAATAAAATCTATATGAATCTAAAATTAAAATCGAAAATAAAATTACACCTAAGCAAAATAGAGGGTTTAAACACAGGAGGGTTGGAGATGAAAAATAATCTTCCCCAACTTTTAGGAAAAATTAAGGTAAAAGAGGATATATGATGTCTAGATTTTATTGCCACGTAGGAACCACACACAACAACCATTGGAGAAGCTCTAATTCATCCTTATTTATATATATATAATAACAGAGTTATTTTAATTGCTCACATTCACCGGAGCTTCTGGTTGATTCTGGCCCCACCATTTAAAATTTACCAAGTAAAAAAAAAATAAATAGAATAAAAGCTTTTTTTTCCAAAAAAAAATAATAAAAAATAATATTATACTACAAAATCTTAAAAATATCCTGTAAAGTAATATTATACTATAAAAAAGAAAATAGAATAAAATCAAAACTTTATTTTTACAAAAAGTAATAAAAAATAATATTATACTACAGACTCTTAATAACAGAATCTTAAAAATATCCTGTAAAATAATATTATACTATAAAAAAAATATAAATTAAAAACTTAATTTTTACAATTATTAGGATAAAAAAAACCATACTAATTAATAAGAGAATATTTTACATAGTATAAAAACTAATATTCTACTACAAAATCTTAGGGAATATTAAATAAAAAATCATACTAATTAATAAGAGAATATTTCACATAGTATACAAACTAATATTATACTACAGAATCTTAGAGAATATTAAATAAAATATCATGTTACATCCTGTTTTACCATCCGATCACATTTGAAAGACAAAAAATTGCTTTCCAAATAATAATATTATAATTTCATCGCAAGATTTGCAAAAAAAAAAATATAACATGATTTCATCGCAGGATTTGATAAAAAAAAAAAACCACCACAATCAATCGAATCCTTAAAATTAAATAAAAAATATATCCAAAGTCCAGAGTCCAATTACACGTTTAGAGAACTAGAAGAACTCCGATTACAAACCCAAGCATCGAATTAAGCAAAGAGAAAATTGAGAAAATACTATAAGAAAATACCTTCATGCTTTAGTCCAAATGTTCCTCTCTCTTCCGAAAAGTTAATAGAATTAGTCCTGTAAAACATTCAGCATACAAGATCATTAGAGGGATATCATTGAAAAAAATATAGCACACAAGACTAAACGATGATGTTTATCAAAAGAAAAAACAAAAGGAAAAGCCAAACCGAAAATGCAAATTTTTTCTATATAGCAAAAAAAAAAAAAAAAAATTGAAAAAAAAAAGGAAAGTCTTCTTTGATAAGATAGGAATAACTGTCATTAATACTAAAATATTGCATAAAAAATAATTTCTTTTTGGTAGAAAATATTATACAAAAAATCCTTCATATTTTGTGATATCAATAAAATCCCAGAGCATAGAAAAATCTTTGAAAAATAAGTAAAAATTGATATTATATTAAAAGCTAAAATCTTTTTTTGTATATCGAACAGTAAATCTTCAAGGGGTGATTTTCTTTCCTTTTACCATATACTACCAGCCTATTAATTTAATACAATTAGCTAAAAATAAGAAAATTTTATATATTTTGGATTTTGATATTTCTGGATATAATTCTTTTTAGGATTGCTCACTGACTCTATATAAATCGTTCGTGTAGTTTCGTTTTGCACTGCGTCATTTTTCTCTTTTTGTAGGTTGTTTTTCAATTTCGGATCGATTGTCTGATGCGTGTATGTTTGTATTGCAGGTGTCTTCAAAATTGAAGTTGATGTGTTGCGTCTACCTTGCGGTTGAATATTGCTAAGAGTTTGTTGAGGTAAAATATTTTTCGGTTGTTTTGATGATTCTCAATTCTCAATTTTTATTTATATGTTCTTTTTCCTGCTCATCAAGTCGGTTTTTTTTTTTTTAGTAATTGGGAGCTATTTTTTCACATAATTATAATTGTTGTTTTTAATATATATTTTTTTTCTTTTTCTTTCGATTTAGCAGTAGATGTGTATGTTGGTAGTTTCGGATGTCATTGGAGTTAGGTTCCGATGCATGATGTCCGTTGGTATTAGTCTATGGTTTTCCTTTTTTAATTTCCTGGTAAAGTCCCTTAATTGTTTTTATGTTTGTGATATCTGCGACTAAATTTCATTGTTAGTCTCGGTGTATAATGCTAACTAATATTATTTCAAACTACAGTTCTATGGTTAAAGTTGTTGTGCAGATTGCAGACCAGATTGCTAGGTGAATCTTGGAAAGGAACTAAATTTATTTGCGGTCTATAGGAAATGGTTTTTTTTATGCTATCGGGTTCGAAATTTAAAGAGTTACGGTCTCTGCTTTATCACTTATGAATCAAGTAATTCATAGTCTCTGTTGTGTTGCTACAATGAGCCACCGACAAATAAATTCTACGCTATTAGTTTTAAAATCATAACTGAATCTTATTATATGCGCACGGCACATGCTCTTTGTATATGGGTTCGTTGGAGGAGTGCTTGGCGTGTTGCTACAATGAGCCACCGACAAATAATAGTTTTAAAATCATAACTGAATCTTATTATATGCGCACGACACATGCTCTTCGTATATGGGTTCGTTGGAGGAGTGCTTGGCGGATGAATGAACTTCGATTGAAATTAATATTTTCTGATGTAGACTAGACTAATGAACTAATAAACGTGGATGTAAGATATAGTCCTAAAGGCTAACCTTTAGACGATACATTGTAATGGCTTTGATTAGTAGATGGTCTCGGGTTTGGATGTTCCTGTAATATTTGTGAAAGTTGTACAATAATTCTGTATTGCATGAATTCATTATTGGGATTTTTCTACAATTTTAACTAAAAAAAAACCCACTGTATCTTTTCAGCCAATCAGGTTTGACTATTAATTTTTCTAGAATAAATATATTTGTAGTGTCGCATATAATCCTGTCCATAAAAAGGTTCTTAACTTGCAACCATCATCTACAGAAGAATGATGGTAACTTCACTCACGTATTGCCCATAAATATATGGGGCAGAAAAGAAAAACAACGAACATGAGTAGGCCTGGCAAACCGAATTTTTGAATTTGTTCACCTATCAGTAAGATGTAGTTGCGCGCAGCGGAAGTAAGGCTTTTAGGGGTTTTCATGATCATGATCTTTTCAAGGATTTGACCAGTATGATAGGTTAGATATCCATTAACACTAGCCTTATGATGTAGCATTTCATTTTGCCGAGAAATGAAATAATAAGAGATGTACAGAAACAAGGCAACAATCAATCATTAAGTATAATTTACATCAGGGCCAATCTATCACATTTTGGTTTACCAGTGACAGTATAAGCTCTATTATTAAAACCTTATGAGTACCCCATTTCATTCACTGCATACTTGCTTAGGAAACTAATTTCAATTCGTAGCACGGGTCCATTGTGTAACTATGAAATTCTTCTTTCAAAAAAAGACTAACAATTAAATTATAATGCCACAATTAAGTTTGTAACTATTGCTTATTCTAATCATCGTGTAATTTATGAGCATGTATGAAGTGACTCTATATACAATTTCAACCTACAATTCACAAATGTTGCATACACTGGCACACTTATCAATATATTTCATTTATTACAAATGCGATTTATATACAGTTCGCTATATATTTCACGGGTTCATTATAATTTACTGAAACACATATCATTCATTCAGTACAATGTGATTCAAAAGTTCTTCGAATCATTTAGGAGTCATCTTAAAATTCTCAGGCAAACAAACAGTCAAACATACATTTATACAACAACACGCATCGATATATACTTGAATCATAATTTATTTAATTTTGTGCCAATATGAAACACGTGCTCTCTTCAACGTATAGGAATTCACAAGTATGCGCACACATAATGTAAAATTATTTCACAAAAACACACTATCTGCACGGGTTTAAAATATACCAACATTGTAATGCACAAGACTTCAGGGGTTTAAATACACAAGATAAATGAATAATTCACGGAAAGTGTGAGATGTGCCGACAATCAATGTATGAGTAGTTCAATGTATAAATGTATCTTAATCAAAGTGTGCATGTTACTGATACTAACCGGTACTAAAATTAACATATATCTAAATGCATAATTCACGGGTACACTGTGCACATAATCTAACTTCATACATAGGTCACCCTATAATTCACAAGTTTATGTATTTCTTTTAAATTACATGCTAAAGGAGAGCCACACTTATTGCATACATATAAATATGTGTGTATGATTTGCATGTTCATCTTTTAGTTCATGGGCTACAAATAAAGTCACTCACTTAGTTGTAATGCGATTTGCAGGTAGATCTTATAGTTCACGGGCTACAAATAAAGTCAAACAATGTACATGTAATTTACGGCTTCATATTATAGTTATACTATCACTCTATCTACATATTAGTATGTAATTTACGGGTTCATTTTGTAGTTTATTATTTATATATATATATATATATATATATATATTTTGATAAATCTCATAAAATTTCATTCATGATAAAATAGAGATTACATAGATTTCAAGAACATCAAGAACAAAGATCAAATTACAATAAAAAGGTACTAACAAAGAGCATTCCGTGAAGAGAAGTAACGAAACACCAACAAGAGTACCAAACAAACCCAAAGATTGAAAGAATGGTTTTTGGATTATAATCCAACCATTTTGATAGAGTATTTTCTTCTATAGAAAGAGATGCTCTCATGAAAGGAGAGTAATATGCCCAAAATCTTGAATCTTGATCATCATACTTGAACTTCCATTTAAAATCTCCACTAAAATCACAAAGAAATGCCATGAGAGCATATAAAGAATCTCCATAAAGGAGAATACATAAACAAAAAGAGCAAAAAACCCACAAAAACACCATGAAAATCTCCGAAAAGCAATGGAGATTGAAGCAAAAAACTAAATCAACTTAATCTAAACAACTAACTAACAACAAAATGGAAGAAATCTGCTCAGATCTAGCCCAAAATGGACTAGATCTGAGCAGTAAGGGTTAATGGTGGCGAGAGTTTTTTGGGTTTAGAGAAGGAGCTCTAGAGAGGAGAGAGAGTAAGAGATGGAATTGTTTGTCGCCCTGATTTTTTTTTTTAGTTTATTATCAAACTTACACTCGCTCAGAATACTTGTGATTTTTGGGTTTTCTCTATCATCTAAGGGCCCACTCATGTGATTCACAGATACATACTTGCATATAATTGAGGATGCTAATGTTCCGCTTCCGGTGGAGGAAAAAGGAAATTGTTTAACAGTGGCAAGGCTACAAGAAACACGATAACATAATTATTTGAGAATACTAAGTTTTTATAATGGCATAAATCTTTACTATCATCCTTATCAATATTATTTTTTCTCTTTTATATATTTAGAATATAAACTAATACTACCATAATCATATTTTGAGTTAACTTTTCAATGAAAATGTTCTGAATTTTTTGTGACCAATAGCTATAGAGTATAGACACAAGACAAACCCGTGCGTAGCACGGGTGACAAACTAGTATATAATAATTGAAACCAAAAACTCAATTCTCATTCATTCTGGCCCCACCTTTTTAAGCTCTAGATAAATGTGGTGAGAGTATTCACAGATAGAGCTCTCTCATTGATTGTGTCCCCACACAATTAGCAAGGCATATTATTTTTACACCGTATGTACACCCTCCACAAACAGTCCCACACCTTAAAACCCACGTTTGATAACTACCCCACTTTTGTTTTTCATTCAGAACTGCTCGAAATCACTCTGAAACTCTCATGTTTGATAATCGATAGCCATACACATTGAAAACGAAGAACAGGCATGCCCTAGGAATTTGGGTATTCTCCAATTGCTTTTTCGTTTCCACTGAAAATTGATAACGTTAGATTACGTTATCTTTTTATTCCATTTTATGTGAATTGTGTTCTTACTTTTTTTTTTTTAGGTTTAATAATCTTAGATTTTGTATTTCGAAATTAGGGAAGGAGTTGTTGATGATCATCATTATTGGAAAACCTCTCAGTATTAGCAAGCCCTTCATTTTGGATATTAAATTGGTTGCAGTAGTTAATTAAACTAATTTTCATGATTAAGATTTTTTTCCTTTTTTCTTTTAGGGGTTTGATCAAGTTTCTGCAAGTATGACTGAGACATGAGGGATGTTTTTTTGGGTTCAAATAACTCCCTCAAAAGATCCGCGTTGTGATTGCCATGCCATCTTCAATCTCATGTCAAGAAGGTAAAAGTTGTAAGCTATTTTCTTGCTTTATTTCCTTATTGTTTTCTTTTTTCTGAATCACAATATACAAAATAAAATAATTAGTAAACAAAACACTATATCGATGCAGATTATTATCCAAGTTAGCTACAACAATTGTTCATCAATTATACATAAGTCTTCTGTAAGATATACATCCAGTAGTTTCAAATAAAATGTTTCTTTAGTCTAGGGATTAAATTCTATTAATTTTCTTACTTATTGCCTCATTCCAATTATAACAAAGGTAATTAGCCTTCTGTTTTGACCTATATGTCTATAATAATGTGCTTATGATCTTAGAATTTGTTATAATCTACTTACTAAAATAGACGTCAGGATTGGTCTATAAGTGCAAATAATTTTCCCATCGTCTAGCTTGCTCCTTGAAGGTGCGCAGTCAAGTATTTCATTGGCACGCCCGGTATCCTTCTATATCCTATGATTTTAGGATAGATAACCAAAATCCTTTGATTGGAAATTGAACGTTAAAAAAATTGAGGAGAAAATTCAGAAATATAGAATAAAATGGAAAATTTATGAAATCTGGCTTTTGAAATGTAGTCAGCTGTTTTTAACCTGAGGAAAGTCCAAGCACATTAAAGGTTATGTTCAGTAAACCTTTTGGTGTTTGTTTAGGTTATGTGCAGTAAACCTTTTGGCGTTTGTTTACCGCACATAGTTGACGACAACTTAGTTCTATTAGGTCATATCAAAATATGCATATCCTTGCTTATTGTTGACATGCCCGAGTGAAGTAAGTAATGTTCTGGTTAAGCAGTACCATCATTAATTTGAAAAGAGATGATGTGATGAATTCAATTATAAAATGTAATTATGTTTATCATTAGGAGTATTGTACTAGCAGGTATCCAAACCAGACCAGACCAGACCACCCTTAGTGCTAATCACGAAAATTGCAATTGAACTATTAGTTGTGTGTAGAATACTGTAATTTTGCATTTACAACTATACCTTTGTTGTTGGAGTTGCTAAATTTACTATTGGGTTTCTTAGGTAATTCAATACATGACTCTTTTCGACTTGAGTACTCATGTTACTTTTGTTTCAGTCTTTGTTTTCTTAATTCTCTTCATTAGTTCCTGAGCGTATTGTCTGTCACAAGTTGCAAGTCCCATTTTTTTATGATAAACTTAATTTATTGTCAATCAAAATACATAATTCATTGGTCATCCTGCTTCTATGCCATACTTAGCCGGCTAGGTTATGGAATTGTGGTCAAAGTAGCTGATGTGCATGCAAATGCCAGTATCCTTCTCGATATTATGTGGATAGACGTTGATTACATGGATAAGTACAAGCTTTTCACTCTTGATCCCGTAAACCTTCAGCACATATTATGAAGATTTTCGCTCAAAAATTTCACAAGCCTGAAATATATTTATGTCATTAATTGTAGATCCGGGTAAGAAATTTGCACAAAAAAAGAACAGTTCTCCACATGAATTTAGCTTTTCACTAACCTTGCTTCATTTTCGCACAATTTCTTACTCAGGAACTGCCATTGATGGTACATACAGAACATACAAACAAGGAATTGAATAAGATGTATGCGTGAAGCATCTGGCGAACATTACCAAGGGAAAGTCTCGCCTGCAAATGTCTACTTCCCTGATTTTCGTAACCCCAAACAAGACGGTACCGGGCAAATGAAATTAAAATGTTTAGAAGACTTTCATTGCACGACAACTTTTCTTCTCATTTCTCGAGGATAAGGTACTTATGAAAATACCAAACGTTTCTACTTGGTGAAAGTGTATTGGTGCAACCAGCAGTGAAGGATAAATAAGTTACATGGCTTCATTCCCGCGGGAAATTGGTATCTATTCAAGTACTCAAATTCAGTTATTTTAGAGAAATAATGTTCATGTTCGTGAAGGGACTATTTCCCTTTTATCAATGCTGACAACACAAAAAGCAAGGAAGACTAGGTAACCAAGTTCAAATTGTTTTGTTTGCAAGCAGCAGGGGTAATGCTACAAGAGAATTTTTCTATCAGGATGGAGAAAACTCAATACGGGAGGAGTCTGAAGGGGTGAGATGACAATCAATCAGCTGTTTAAAATTTGAATTTTGTGGTGTCTGGGAAATGGGCAATGACAGAGCCGGTCCAATGTCCAATAGATTTTTAAAACTCCACCCACGCCCAACCCAAAATCCATTAGATGCTAAGAATTGCATCCACATCCAATCCAATAGTAAACGGATTTGACATCCAACCACAAAAAGTCGGGTGGGCCGAATTGGATCGGGGGATTTTATGCCAAATGCTCAACCCTACATCTGGAAACCTGGGTCATTTCCCATTGGATCCGGTGAGTGTTGGATCTCAAGAACAAACTTGTGTTCACTATGAGCTTAAAGTGAACCTTCAAAACCCTTCTCTCTCTTCCTTAACTCGTTAAACTGCTATACAATATCTAATTGTTTGTTTTGTTCTATACTTCTATTTGGTAGGATCCCGGTGGTATGACTGCAAAAATGAATCCTTACATTTTCGTTGTATCGGAGATATCAGATGTTGATCTTGTAAAGTTAATTTATCCCGCTTTAAGAAACTATTGGAATATATGGCTTGATATTAGCCACCAAGGTGCGCCAGGTTGTGACTGGTGAAGCCCAAGTCAAATTTAGTTTACAAGACAAATGTGATATGATTACCCGGTCAAGATATTATCTTCTAGTCTAGGGTTTAATGATCTTATTCCTATACAAATAGGATTCATATTGTAAATGTAAGTTATCTTACCAAGTAGTGAAGATCAGTAATAACATTATCAACCCTACGGGGCTTCTTCGTGGAGTAGGTCGACAACAATGGTTGGTCAAACCACGTAATATCTTGTCTCTACTTTCATTGTTTCATTTGATTTTAATATGTAGAGTTTATTTATGTTAGTTGTTGTCCATTGATAATGATATCCATTTTGGTTTGATCAATATATCAAAATCTAAGATGGTATCAGAGCAGAAATGCTCTCGATCCAATCGCTTCCGCTTCTTATTTTCTTCGATTTTTTTTTTTGTTTTTTTCTTAGCTAATATTCGATTTTTATTTTCTATTGAATTTAGCCTTAGAAATCGACATCAATTCAACAGTTGTTGGTGTGATTCTCCCTTCAACAATATTCCTTTCAATATTTTTTATGGATATCATTATCAATTGGTGTGGTACAACCGATCAACCAAATTACTAATTTCTTGGTGCCTTGTTGTCTTTGATTTAGTACATTCTGTTCTTGTATTTTTCTTTCAAGAACATCATAGTCCATTTGTGGATTTCATAATCTTTACATAATCTTTACACAATCCTTGCTTGACTTTGTTCATGTCGATGTTTAGTAATAAATCTGCTTAATTTATTGAACAATTGTATTATTGTTCTTCTTCTATTTATCAAAGTTGCATTGAAAAGTTTTGAAGACTTATGATTTTTCTCGCAAAGTATCCAAACAAAATTATTTGTTTCACGTCTAGAATAACTAGTTAGTTTAGCTAGTTTCTCATCTAATATTGCTTTGGTATTCTTGATGCCATAATTCATCCAAACCAATCAAATAAGTTTCATTAGTCTAAACAACAGATTAATGTGTTCTTGAAGACTATTGTCTTTGATGTGAAAGATTATTAAGATCATTTTTATCTTCATTTTGATTTGGATAATCAAAATCAAAATTTAAATCTAAAGTTTGGGTTTTCTTCATCTAAATCAAGTGATCTAATCACTTTTGTTCTTATTATGGAATATAATATTCCATTCTTAAATTTCATAACCATATGACACGGGCAAACCTGTTGATCATGGTCAATCCCGAAAATACTTCTATTTTCGAATATTAGGAAATGTCGGGAATTGATTTCTTATTTTGAAAATATTTGTTTTGGTGTCCCAGAAAAACAATAAGATCAACTTTCCAATGAAAGTATGGAACCCAATCGGAATTATACACTCTATGGCCCCAGGTTTTGTAGCGCAGTAAGCAGTGGCAGTGTTGAGGCAATTCCAATGGAATGGGTATAAAAAAGTGATATACCTGTCCAGGTGGATGAACAAACAGGATTTGCCACTATGGGAAAATCATAAGGCGGCCTAATAGGCGCCGCTCGGCCTACGTTAGGCCTGGCGGTCTAAGAAGCACCATCGACGACGCTAGTTGAGCCGCTCGGCCCAGGTTGTGCCTACACAACGGCTACTTCAGCATTTACTTCCACTATAAATTCTCAACCATTTGTCATCAAATTCCCCACTCCAAACACAAAAAACACAAAATTCTCACCTAATTCTCTTCTTCTTTTACACTTATGGATGTTGAATACGATATTGTGCTTCCCTTATCTGAAAATGAAGCAGAAAACGATATGGAAATGCTTCATATTTTCAATGAAGAACAAGAAAAATATCTAAGAATTTTGGAACAATTGGATGAAGAAGACGAAGCTGCTAGAAAGCGTCGAACACTAGTGATGCAGATTTTTACCAGAGCTATACCTCGTATTCCTGAACCAAGACAAGCTTTTAGAAGAAGATGGACATGGAGAAAGAGGCATTTTTTCCACGACAGGTTGATGAATGAATATTTCAATCTTGGTTGTGTATACTCTGGCAAACAGTTTCAACGGCGGTTCTGCATGGGACGTTGCCTTCTTCAAAGAATAATTGGTGAATGCCCGGAATATAAAAGAGTTTAGTCCTGAACAGAAGATCACTGCGGCCTTGCGAATATTGTGTTATGGTGCACCAGCAGATTCTCTTGATGAGGATATTCATATGGGCAAAACTACCGCCTAAAAATACCTCAAGTTATTTTGCAAAGCAATTGTTGCTCATTTTGGTTCAGCCTACTTAAGAAATCCGAATGAGCTTGATATGGTTGAGATCCTGAAGGAGAACACAAAAAGAGGTTTTCCAGGGTTGTTGGGTAGTTTGGATTGCATGCACTGGGTTTGGCACGGATGCCCAACTGATTGGGCATGCCAGTATAAGGGTCACTACCCTAAGCCAACGGTAATTTTGGAGGCGGTGGCTACCTACGTTTGTTGGATTTGGCAAACATTTTTTGGACTACCTGGTTCAAATAATGATCTCAATGTGTTGCACAAATCACCACTGTTTGAGGATGTTAAGACAGGAGTTGCCCCAACTTGTGATTTCACCGTCAACGGTCGCGCGTACAAGCAGGGGTACTATCTTACGGACAGAATTTATCCCCAGTGGTCAACAATAGTTCAAGCCTACCCTGATTTACCACCTACCAATCCTGCTTATCGTGATAAGAGATACTTTAATACATATCAAATGACTAAGCGAAAGGATGTTGAGAGGGCGTTTGGGATTTTGAAAAGGAAGTTCGCAATAATATTTGGGCCTTATCGAAGTTTTGATATTGAAGGGATGAATTGTGTTATGCTTACTTGCATAATTTTGCATAACATGGTTATCGCTGAAACTCGTCGTGATCCTGCATGGATTAATTACGAAGACGAGGATTTGAGGCCTCGGTGTGTTGTCGAACGCGGTAGGCCTGCAAGAGAATACAGACTCGTCACCGATAAATTCAGAATGCAGGTCTTCATCAACAACTCCGACATGACTTGACGGCTCATCTTTGGGCAAGGTATGCACAAGGGGGAGGAGATATGTATGTCCCTCCAGTAGAAGACGAAGACGAAGCCTAAAATGTGTTTTTCTTCTTCTTTTTTGTTGGTTTTATTGTTTTTTCCTTTGGGTTAGATGTTATTTTTTTTGTTTTTTTAGTTTGGTTGTTGTTTTTATTAATTTGAAGAAATTTAATTAAAGCATAATTTTATATATTGTTACTGCTAATTACTACAGGAAACGGTAGAGTTTACGTTAAAAATAAACAAATTACATAAGGTAAACTAACTAAAATCTAAAACAACAGAAACTAAATTAACCTAACTAGAATCAAATTACTCTTCTTCTTCATTCTTCTTTTTTTCTTCAAGTCCTCCTTCTTTCTTCTTCTGCACCAAGTCCTTCTTCTCTCTTCTTCTGCACCGAGCCTTCTTGTTCATCATCAACCCCAAGCAAAAGCGGCCTCCTCATCCTCGAAGTCATTGGATGAGGCATCGAGGTCTTCGCTGTCTAAGGGAGGGAGTGCACTTGTTGCTGTTGTTGCTCCTGGGTCTATTGTAGGTGCTGGTGTTGGTGGTGCTGGTTGTGGTGGGATAACAGGTGGAAAATTAACTTTGTTGAACTCCATCTCCCACATCTTCCTCTGGAGCTCATTCATGTTCAAGGTGTTCATTGACATAATCTTGTTCTTGTTGAAATTTTGGAAATGTTGCTCCTGAGAAAGACGGTTTTTTTGAATTTGTCGGATCACTATGTTTCTATGAAGGGATCTTGCTTCCTCAACCTTGCGCTCGTGGTCCAACCAAGCATCCATGTTGAAAGCGTCAGAAGTTCCAGCTTGAGCTTCAGCCCTTTCCTTTTTGAGGCCTTCTGACCTCCACCCCTAGTCCTCTTGCTGCAGTTATCCACATTCAGATTCGAATTATCATTCTGGCGATCAGTTAGTGGCTGTAATGATGAACCTGGCGAAGAACTAGGACCCCCATCATGGAAACCTTGGGAAATAAGAGCAAATGGGGATCTGGTGGGTGCTTCATATCCATCCAAGGCATGGGGGTTGAACCAGTTCAAGGATTTCAGAATGTGGTAACAACTTTCATACTGGAAACCTTTTGGGTGGGTCCTTTGTCACTCATTCATGCACCGTCTTTCCACGTCAACATCAGTCTCCCCACTCCTCCTATGCCGATTCATTTGCATTATGGCGGCGACATACTCATTAGTCTCCTTGTTGATAGCTCCAAAACAATGTGACAATCCCTCGGCGTCACGTTCATTCATATTTGGACACTCAGAAATGAAGTATTCAAAAATACGGTTCCAGAACGTGCTTCCCTGTTGCTGCACGCCATTGACAGAGTCCTTGGTAAAGAGCATGTAAGCTCTACAGATCAAATCATCTTCATCCATAGTAAATCTTGGACCACGATGTCTCCTTACAACAGTAGGTGGAGTGGCAATAGGAGTGACCTCAGGATTAACATGAGCCTTTCCAGGTCGTTGGTTCTTCTTTGGAGCCATGATCTCAATTGATTTATTTTGGAATAAATTTTTTTCGAAAGTTCTTTAGATTCACGAAACAAAAAGAGAAATTGTGCTATGGAGTGTAGAAAAGCTTGATATGCTTGGTGTGCTTTGGAAAGGTTCAAAATCTTTGTATTTATAGGGAAAAGTTGAAAGTAGAAGTTGAGTTTCGAATTTTAACAGCTTAAAAAAAAAACTATCTAGGACCGAGCGACCTAACAGAGACCGCTGGCGGCTCAACCGGCGATGTTCGACGCAAGTTACGCCTGGCGGCCTAAGAGGCGCCGCTCGGCGGATGTTAGACCTCACCGGACAAACTAACATTAGTAATGGTTTACCAGGCCATTTTGGGTGTTTGTTCATCCCACAGTGGCACCAAAATGAACATATTTCTCATTTATTCCTTCCATAGGAACTGACCTTAGTAGCTTATCGTCATAGCCCTTGTGGTTCTTATATGCATTGACATGACAAGTCTCTCTCATAATCCAATTTTGTCTGTTTATTTATCTAAAAGACGGCAAAAATTGGAACTTGATCATATGGACAGAATAAACAAAGATACTGTTTTCTTATCCTTACTGTCCATTTAAACAAAAAAATCAACAAATACAGTCAGCAAATGTAGTTTAAAGTTACATATATACCCATAAATATTACATAGAATCCATCTCTTCCTTTACTTCGTTTTTTTCTACTCCATGATGCTCTGTTTTGGAAACAGAGATACTCTGTTTTACAGAGTTGTACAATCCGAAGTAGAGACCACAGTAGACAATAATTACAACACAGGAAATGTTGAATCCACGATAAAGCCACGCAGCACCATCAGATTTAATGTTCTTCTTCTTGTAGACATCAACCAAACCATCCTTGTTAAATCTCATACTAAGTACAATGCAGCAGTAAAAATGTTGATGCAGCTGATGTTGTCTTATCCCATACACCTGCCCTCTGTTTCATGTTAGGTAACTGCAGTGGAGAAGCATTCAGTTGGGACAGTCATTACCAAACTCCAACAACATCAGAAAACACCCAACATGAGCAACATTATGAGAAGACACAGTAAGAAATGCAAGACAAAAGAGATGGCAGGACAAACTGATTGCATATAGCCCAATCTCTCCTGACAGAAATAGATTGACCTGAACCAACTCACAGTAGAAGGATATGCAGCAATAACCATGTAACTGAACTTTTTGAGAGTAAGCAAGGGACTGAAACTAACCAGCTGTAGCAGGGCATGACTGAATTGACTTGACAGTCATTTTCATGAAGTAGTTGATGCTGTAGTAGGTGGAGCAGATATAAGTACAGTGAGTGAAAGGTGGAGTAGATATAGTTGGATATGCACCTCACTGACCAACAGGAGATGAAATCTGATACTTCAAATCTCCATTAAACAGCATTCATCAATCAGGACAAAATATAGATACAGTTGGTGTAGCACACACAGAGATGCAGGTGCAATAAAATTCATGAGTTGGTATGACAAGGAGCTTTTGTACTAATAGTTGGTGCAAGTAGATAGAGTAGGTGCAGTAGTTGGTGGAGTTGAAGAATGCAGCAATAATGAAGCAAATATAGATGAAAACAGTAGAAATCACATCCAGAGTTGGTGTAGCAACAGATGGTGATGCAGACAGCAAAAAGTAGTTGGTGCAGTAAAAGAAATATGTTGTAGGGAGTTGTAGTTGGTGTAGAAATATATACTAACCAGAGATGCAGATGGAAGAAAAATCCATGAGTTGGTGTCTGTAGTAGTTGGTGATGATGCAGGCATATAGCAGTAGCTTGGTGATATTGAATGGCAGGAAGAGTGGAAGCTCCAACAGTAGTAGTAGATGCAAGTTTTACGCAATGGCGGCACCAGGAAGCAAGCATAGGCACGGGGCAAATGTCCTCACCCACTCAAAAAAATGTTACAATCAAACAGAAATGCCAGAGGAACCCAAATTGCCATCCCTCAAAACTCTAAATCAAATAAATTCATACAAGTGTAAATAAAACTGATAAAACCCAGGTACAAGTGTGTGAATAACTGGTTATACCTGGGTATTAGTGGTTATGATGCTAGGTATTAGTGGTTATGTAACTTCAAGAGTACCTCTGGGTATAACTGGTTATACCCAGATATAACCCAGGTATAAGTAGTGACTACACTAATAATACCCAGATATAAGT
>JAJJMA010282102.1:0-29547 GCA_023529015.1 Papaver nudicaule | reverse complement strand
TCAATACTATTTGTTCCACCTACTTCCCAAGGAATCTGGATTGCATTTTTTTTTTTTGAAACAGAAAAAATAATTTTATAGATTAAAACTCAGGGTTTACATGAGATTGTTCCACCAACAGTTGCCTCTGAATACAATGAGGAGGATCATCAGCCCAGATTTTATTCAATCTCTCTTTTCTAGCTACCTTAGAGAGAATATCTGCTACCCTATTTTGCTCTTTTGGCACATATGAGCATTGCCATAAAGGAAATTGTTGAAAAATTGATTTAGTGTCTTGTACTAGATTAAATAAACACCATGGAATGCTGAAATGCTCTTTATTAACCGCTTCCACCACCAGTTTCCCGTCAAGTTCAAAGTGCATTGCTTCTATCCCTTGCTGCTTTGTCCAAACCGCTGCTTCCCATAATCCCCTACACTCTGCTTCCTCGACGCTTCCCACTTGGCTCAGGTAGATGCATTTGGATCCTCTCTGTTGACCTGCACAGTTACGAATGATTAGTCCAATACCCCCAGTTTTAGAATTCGCCATGAAAGATCCATCAGAGTTCAATTTATAGCAGTTAATGGGAGGGTGTTTCCACTTCAAATTCACTCTACTCTGTCGAGTAGTGAAGTTGAAGTTATCAGTGTTCCTTCTTGTATTAGCAATGTGATGTTCCTCAAAGCATTTCCTGCAAAGATACATGACATTGTTAGGAGACTTAGAGTTATGAGAATGCACAGTGTCACATCTCTCATTCCAAAGAGACCAAAGAGTGATTAGTCTGTTGCACAACATTGATTCTGTTAACTGATTAGAGATATTGTCCTATGTCCATCTACATATGATTTCTTGTAGATTCTCTGTTCCTCCTGGTGTCCACCCCCACAATCCAAACCAAACTGCTTTAGAGAGACTACAGTGAAGGAGTACATGAGAGGCAGATTCATTTGGTTGTTGACAGAACGGACATACATCCTGAATATGAGTAATGAACCTAGACAGCCGTTCTCTTGTTGGCAAAGCATTTACCAGACACTTCCAAGTGAAGTGTCTTACCCTTGGAATCAAAGGTAACTTCCAAATTGTGGTGAATATCTTCTGCATTCTGATTGAGACTTGATAACCTCCATGCTGTAATTCAAACATTTTCTTATAGGCCGACTTTACTGAAAATAGACCATTCTTTTCGAGCAACCACACTAGCCTATCTTCACAGTTAGGATGGAGAGGTATTAGGAGAATTCTGTTGACAGTTTCTGCGTCAAATAATTGGTTTAGTATTACCTAATTCCATGATGCTGATTCCGTTACCATTAGATCGCAGACAAAGGTGTAGGAGAATGGATTAATTGCACATTGCTTTGGGGTTGGCGGATTTGCTAGTCCTTGAATCCATTTATGCTGCCAGATATTGATCTTTGTACCCTTGCCTACACACCAATAGCTATGTTGCTGGATGAACGGGAACTCAGAACTTATGCTACGCCATGACCAGGTGGAGTTGTTCTTATCTTGGAGATTAGTCAGCTTTCCGTCAGGGAAATATTTAGCTGATAGAGATCTTGCCCAGATTGAGTTGCTATTTGAGTGAAGCCTCCATGCTGACTTAGCTAGGAGGGCCCTGTTGAAGATGTGTAGATCACAGAAACCCAGTCCACCATGGATTTTTGGACGACATAGTTTATGCCAAGCTATGAGATGACATCCCCTATTTGATTTCTTATTTCTCCAGAAACTTGTTGAGAGGAGTTGAGCTTACGAATGGTTGTGTCTGGTAGCTTAAATGATGTCATATGATAGACAGGGACTGCATTTAATACATGCTTCACCATCGTGGATCTCCCTGCTTCTGACATGTTTACACTCTTCCATCTTGCAAGCTTGTTATCCATTTTCTCTGCCAGGATTGAGAAGGGAATATTCTTCTTCCTTCCTATAAAGAACGGCAGACCTAAGTATTGTTCATCATTCAAACTTAGCTGGCGCACTTGGAGGATACCTGACAGATCATTACATCTTGACTGGTTCATGTTCTTACTAAAGAAGACAGCTGATTTACTAAAATTTATTAGTTGGCCACTGCAATCACTGAATTCATGTATTAACTCCAACAAGGTATTAGTTTGAGTAACATTCGCTTTGCAGAATAAGATGCAGTCATCTGCAAAGAGTAGGTGATTAATTTTCGGAGCTGACCTCGAGATTTTGACTCCTGTAAGAAGCTTGATGTCTTGATAGTGAACCAAAGTACGGGAGAAAGCTTCTATTGCTAAAATAAACAAGTAGGGGGACAAAGGATCCCCTTGCCTGATGCCCCTAGATGGAGAGAACGAAGCTGATGGAGAGCCATTAATCATAATCTGTATCTTTGTGGTGCTGACGCATTGATGAATTAAGTTGCAGAATCTCTCGCAGAATCCAAATTGTTTTAGCACCTCAATCAAGAAGGACCATTCCAACCTGTCGAAAGCCTTAGACATGTCCATCTTTAAGGCTAGATTGCCTCCATTACCTTTTTTTCCTTTTCATAGCTTGGACTATCTCTTGAACTAGAGAGATATTTTCAGAGATAATCCTCCCTGGAACAAAAGCTGTTTGCATAGGTGATATAAGGTTATCCATATGTTTCTTCAGTCTTAGGGCAATTAGTTTAGAAATCACCTTATAAACCGTGTTGCATAATGCAATAGGTCTGTAGTCCTACGGCCGATGGGGAATTTGGTTCTTTGGAATCAAAGACAATCTGGTTTCATTTAGTTGTTTGAGCAGGAAACCCGAGTGAAAAAACCCTTGCACCAGTTTGATGAGATCTTCTTTAACTATGCTCCACTAAGATTGATAAAATCCTGGTGGAAACCCGTCTGGACCTGGAGATGTCCATGGATCCATAGACATGAGAGCATGATGTATTTCTGCCTCTTGAGGAATCAAGGTGAGAGCTGCATTATCTTCCTCAGAGATTCAAGTAGGGATATGCTGAATGAATGCATAGTTACTCCTTGGATGTTGAGTTGAACTTATTGCAGAAAAATGGCTGACTAGTAGCTCTTCCAGGTCATCTCTTGTACTGCACCACTCTCCAGAAGGCGATTTTAATGAGTCAATTCTATTTCTTGACCTTCTCATGTTGGCTCTGATGTGAAAATATTTGGAATTTCTGTCCATCTCATTGTAGAAATGATCCCGGCCCTTTTGTCTGCTTGATCTTGCTTTTAAATCATTTAGCACTTCTATCTCGCCCTCCACCCTAACTGCAGCTTCAGTGTTACACCCATTAATGTCAGATTTATGGAGGAGATCTAGCTCATTTTGTAAACTTCTGATTTGTTGATTCATATCACCATATGTTTTCTTATACCACTGCGAAAGCTCTCTTCTTGCGTTCTTCTGCTTGTCACAAAAAATAAAAGCTGCCGAACCAGTGGCGTTAGAAATCCATGATCTTTTGATCTCATCTACATATGTGTCATTTTGTAGCCAGTTCTCAAAGAATTTCCAGTTTCTACCTTTGCTAATAGTTTGGCTGTAAAGGCTTAGCATAATGGGAGTGTGGTCACTACCATTCTGGGACAGGTGGGCTAAGGTTGAGTCTGGAAAAGTTAGTAGCCATTCACTGTTGACAACTGCTCTATCAAGCCTAGACTTATGAATTCCTGTACCATGAGAGTTACTCGTCCACGTAAATGGATTTCCACTGAAACCCAAGTCAGCAAGATCAGAGTTTCTAATAAGATCTATGACTTCCTGAGCTGTACTAGAAGATGTGGGTTGGGCTCTGTCATCTGTGTTGAACGTAATGTTTAAGTCTCCTATGACCACCCAAGGAATGTCTACATTTAAACTCAAGTCATGAATATAAGACCATTGTTCAACCCGTTCTTCCCTATATGGGGTGCCATATACACAAGAAAGTAGCCATTCACCTTTGGCTTTATCATTAGTAACCAATGCATGTATCATCTTTTCTGAGGAGTGCACTACCTCTAGGCTAAACCCATCTTTCCAGAGGAGAATTATGCCACCAGCTCTGCCTATGGAAGGGACATAACATCTATTTGGGAATCCTAAGAATGAAGTAAGTTGTAAGATTCTTTGGTCATTTATTTTGGTTTCCGACAAAAAGATAATATCTGGGGAATGAAGCACATTTAAGTATGATAAATGGTCCCTAGTTTTCTGCCCTAGGAAGCCCTGACAATTCCAACTAATGATTTTCATTAAATGCTTCAAGGTGTAACGACAATGATTTAATGATGAAATATGAGGGACTCTAATATAGGAATTATGAAAGAGCGACAATGAAGATGAATTAAATGCGAAGTAGTGAAAATTAAAACCTGCTGCACTAGAAAACACACAATGATTAGTGAGAAATACTGACACACAATGCAGTAATGATTTGTATTTAAGTTCAGGAATAATTCTAAATGAGAAATTAATTGCAGATAGAGAAAGAACTTTGATAATTTTGAATGAATACGAGTAGAGTTTTACCTTAGGCACAGCCCTCCCTTGTGGATTCCCGTCCTTCTGGTTCATATTCATACTTTGGTTGCTTGTTTGCAATTCCTTGTGATCAGCATGGGTTCCCGAACCTTCATTCAGCATCATCAATCCATCCACATTCTCATCCTTCTCAAACACCGGGTTATTATGAGATTGGACATTAGGGGCTAGGGGGTTCTGAGAAGGACAGGTTTGGTTATCACCTCTCATACGTTTTGATCTCCTAGTCTCATTATTTTCCTCATTCTCAGCCAAGTCACCATCTGGTTTCTCATACTCTTCTAGAGATTCATTGACTTCTTCGTCATGCTTTTATAGAATTTAATCGCCGATGAAAGTATTCGTAATCGCCAATTAAGCGAGACGAGGAAATAGAAGAGAAGAAGAAAAAAAAGAGAAAGGAGGCGTAGAAGAAGAAGAAATTTTTTTTGAAGCCCCTTTGCCTTTTTATTAAGGGTTTTATTGCACACGTGTGTGTTCCGCACATGTGGCCAATTGGGGTGCAAATAGAGAGCATGTGTTGTTTCTGCTGGTGTAAATAGTAAATACAACATAACTACTAATTTCAAAATATAGATGATATAACTACTAATATTCAACCATGAAAACACATAATTGGTTCACCCATAGATGTTTAAGTTTACACATAACATAAAAGAAGAACCGTACTCAACACATAATCAAAATCAACTAACATTTCCAGTTCCAAACCACGTTCGGCTGTGGATTAGTTCAAAGCTCGTTCTGCCATTGGTCTTGACAGGTGGACAAGACGTTCTACTGCAACACAAATTCTATTGCGACAAGGAACGTGGTCCACCTCACCAACTCTCTTGCGTCGAAGATTACGAACTGGTCGTGCATTAAAGTCACAAGTGCAAGGGATATAACTGGGGCCAGGATCAGGGTCATCACCCAATAGTGGTAGAATATTGAGACCTGGTGATATTATGGCAGGTACATACTCCCTTTCTGCACCTTCGTGTGGAAGTTCGTCAATAACTTGGCTAGTTTCATTTGGGTCAATCACAACACTGGACTCAGGAATCTCTACTTGCAGTATTTGAGTTGGTGCAACCACCGGACTTGATTCTGGTTCTCTGATGCGCAAAATATGGTAGAGAAACGTGAGAAAATTGTTTTCAGTTCCACTTACGGCTACATGATCAAAGTACATACCAGCTGTAAGTTCACTTACAGCTAGTGACTTAAACCAGATAAAAAACGTAAATTACTTACGGCGCCTATAATTCAGTTACGGCTGCTAACTTAGCGACACAAGTTTTATTATGTACAACGTACTTACGGCTACTAACTCAAGTATCGAAAGCAGACGTAACTAACGTACGACTACTAAACTGAACTTACGGCTTGGATCTACAGCTTTAATGGCTTACCTAAAATAGTACTTATGGCTAGCTGTTCTTCAGATGCGAGCCGTAAGTATCTCTGGTACTCGTTTTTTGATTTTCATGGAGTGAATCTTACCTAGTTTTAGCACCAAATCAATACCAAATAGTGGGTTTAGATGCTTACCTTTGGTTCTCCATTGTTGCATCAGTGTTGGTTACATCCATGATCAAAAACTCGAAAATGAGAAATATGGAAAGGAAATCGTGAAATGAAGAGAAGTAGGAGAGAAGAAAATTTTGATGTTTTGATTGTTAGGTTTTGATTTTTTTTGTGTGGGATATAAGTATTTATGTTTGTAATTAGGGTTGGGGTAAATTTAGGTAAGAATTAGTATAAATTAGTATAAAGATAACTTAGTCATTTCACGATATTTTGACACCCCCTTATAATGACAGGCTGGACATTTGAAGTAAAATCCGAGGGCTTCAATTTTTTTGAAGCCCGAGAATCAGCTTTCAAAATTTTAGTCTGCTTGCTGTTCCCATGTGTCTGCTACGGTACCGCATAGCTGTTGCACTTTTAGATTATCAAAAGTACACATTCTTCATGATGGAACAAAATTATCCTTACCTCGAATTAAAAACTTACAAACAATGGTAAAATGTTAAGACACTAGAGGTTCATATGTGACTAACGGGGCTGCAGCTGCATTGTTTCTAGGAGTCAATACACTTGTTGTCTGATGCTATGCCAAAGCTGACCCATGAGCAAATTGAACAAAAAGCAAACTATTGAAATCCAAAAACAAGATTCATTAAACTGTAAACTCATTAGAACTCTCTCTAATAGAGCCGTTGCTCTTCTCCTAAATCATGGCTTCCTGATTATGTAAGCAGGTTTGATTCATCGCTTCCACCATCACCAACCACACCATCCGTGCCGTAGATGCAAAGACCTCTTTCTTCCTGGTTTTCTGTCTTCTTTTTCTTAGTCTAGTTCTTCTAGATTGTTCATCTCTGCCCTCTTCTCTTAATGGATCTGTCTCATCTATTATTATGTTTTAACCCCTATAAGATTCCTCCTAATTGGTTCTTCTATCTGTTTTTGCTTCGAATCTTCAATTAGAATCATAGTTAAAATTTTGGGATTGCGGTACCTTGCGATGCATTTCTTGATCTTAGGGTCTAATTCAGTTTTTAGAGCATGTCATGTTTCTTAAATGATTATCTGTTCGAAGCATTGGCTTGCTTCATCTGCTCTAATGTGCTTGATTTAGTGTCCGGTTCCTTTCCCTCTATGATTGTTGGCGTTTAATTCTCAGCTTCTCGTTTTTTGATCTAACCGTCCCTCTTAGAAATTTAGTTTCTCCTGCTTCTGTGCATTTCCCCCCGATTGAACCTTCTGATCTTTCTCCGCCGTCGCCGGAGCTCCCTCTGCCTTCTAGCCGTTTTTTCCCCTCTGTTGTTTATGTTCTGGGCCGGCCAGTGTTTCTGGACCGTGTTTAGCCCTTTAGTGAGTCCATATGTTTTGTTTTGTTTATGAAATGCGCTGATTTTGGCGCTGCAGACCAAACTTTGGCGCTTCAAAGGGTGACAAAATAGGGTCACCCTAAATCAAAACCAAAAACCCCTTATAAAACGTGACAGTTTTACCCTTATAAAATAGGCTAACGAAAACAACCATGTTCTTCTCCTCCTTCACTACCAACGCCACCACCACCCCGCCACCACCCCTGATAATAGCTCCGCCACCACCATCGCAGCCCTAAAACCCATTCTTCTTCTCTGAATTACCAGTGACGATAAACCATAACCACTTCTGATCTCCCTCAAATTAGGATCTCCCTCAAACCATAAACAATTCTGAACAAACCCCATGTTTTCAATCATGTTTTCATTGTTTTTTTAGGTTAGAATCGATTTGGGGCTGTTTTTTTTCGAACCAGTTGGTTTTGCGGTTTGGATTTCATATGAAACCGAGGCGTAAACTAGTTTTTACGTCTTGTGTTTCTTCATGAAGTAAGGCGTAAAAGATTTACGCGTTACAAACCAAGGTGTAAAAGATTTACGCCTTACAAACCAAGGCGTAAAAGATGCCCTAGTTTTGCCCTAGAATGTTTTACGCCTACCAAACCAAGGCGTAAACATTTTGGAATGTGCTCACAAAAATGTGAACCGTAAAAATCAAAACCAAGGCGTAAAAACTGAATTGGGGAGTGAAAACTGAATTGGGGCGTAAAAAATTGAATTGGTTTGTAAGGCGTAAATCTTTTACGCCTTGGTTTGTAAGGCATAAATCTTTTACGCCTTATTTCATGAAGAATCACAAGACGTAAAAACTAGTTTACGCCTCGGTTTCATATGAAATCCAAACCGTAAATCCAACTGGTGCGAAAAAAAACAGCCCCAAATCGATGATTCTAACCTAAAAAACAATGAAAACATGATTGAAAACATGGGGTTTGTTCAGAATTAGTACATGAGACGCATATTGGGGTCTTTAGACTAATTAGAGACAATGAATTTTTCGTATCGGCGATGAATCAAGACGAGGAACGAAGGAATGGGAAAAATGAAGAAGGAGAGGGAAAAGATAACGAGTAGAGAATGAGAAATGAGAAGAGAAGTTTATTAGTTTTTGTTTTTGTTTTTGTGTTAGGATTAGGGTTATAAAAATAGGGTTATTAGTTAAGATTTAGGGGTATTTTAATCTGTAAGGGTAATTTAGACTTTGCATACCTATTTAGACATCCCTTATAACTATCCTTTGGATGGTTTTATTACTTTGAAGCGCCCAAGTATGGTCTGCAGCGCCAAAATCAGCCTAGTTTATGAATCTAAGGCATTATTGCCTTAGCCCTTGCATCTAGTTTGTTGGCCATCACTGTTAGATTTGGGCACGTTAGCGGTATGCATCTTTAATTTGAATGTTGGTGTTTTTATGTTTACACTCAATTTCCTTTCTTCTTTTTGTTCGTTCTCTGTTGGGTGTTTTTAATTCCCCTCTGCTACCGCTTCATTTCTTTTTTAGTTTATCATTTCGAAGCAAACCTTTTAGAAATGATATTCATCTTCCGTATTCTTTATTTTATTTTATTTTTGATCGGTAAAAAAGATATATTAGAAGTTAGAACCCAAAGAATGAATAGTACAAGGAACTGATGCTAGACAAAGCACCAGGAAAACAAAGGAGACTACACCCCAAACAAACAAAAAGAAAACCCAAATGAAACCTCACTATGACAATTAAGGTCTGCGGAAAAATTGATCCCATCCCACAATTACAGTAGAAGTATCGATGCCAGCAAAACACGAAGCCCCTTTAGCCCAATTGAAAGCATGGATTTTTATGTCCCTAATGATATCAGAGACTTTTATCTCTTTAGCAGCATAAATTTTGGCATTTCTTGATAACCATATAACCCACATGATAGCAGCAGGCAGCCTCCTCCACAGCTGCTTCCCTTGTTCCGAGGAATTAATTCTTTTCCAACTAACAAAGAGAGCTTGAACTGATTGGGGAAGAACAGTTCTTCGCCCTGCAGACCTCAAAAAATAGCACCAAATGTCGAAAACAACTGGACAACCGATGAGAAGATGCACCACTGTTTCAATGTTATTTGAGCACAACTGACAGGAACTAGAAGATGTAAGCGCCATGTTTCTACGATGCAAATTATCCATTGTTGACAGCCTCCCCAAGCAAGCCTGCCACAGAAAGAATCCCACCTTTTGCGGCCACGCCTTAAACCAGATTTTATAGACCTAGGAAAGGAGATAATAGAATTATCGATCCCCATAGCCACACTATAAGCATTCTTAACTGAAAACAACCCCTTTTTGTCACCTAACCAAATAAGTTGATCTTCTTCAGTAGGAACCAAACAAACATTGTCCAACTGATGCATTAGAATGGCTAATTCATCTATCTCGCAGTCATACAACCTTCTTCTATGATTCAGGCCTAAATCCCATTCGAAACCCTCTCCGGCACTATTGTGAGCAGCTAACAAAGAACAATTCTTGTTAGAAGATAAACGATATATCCTTGGACAAAGCACAGAAAAAGGACCTTAAAGGGACCACTTATCCTCCCAAAGTCTAATACGATCTCCTTTACCTATCTTAAAAAGAGTAGACTTAAAGAAAGCTTCCGAGGTAGAATAAATGTTTCTCCACAAACTCACTCCATGCTTTTCTTTTGGCTGGTCAGTCTTCCAACCTAGATCTGCAACACCATACTTATCTTTAATAACCTTAGCCCACAGAGCATCAGGCTCTCTTCCCAATCTCCACAACCATTTTTGAAGAAGAGAAGTATTCATAAGGGAAAATTGGAGTTTGGTACTAACATTTTGTTCAAAGTTTGCGTTTGGTCTAACTTTTGTCCAGGTTAGTGTTTGGTACTTGAAATTTACGTTGACCCGCGTTGACTCGGTTAAGTATTGACTTCCGTTAAGTGATTATTAATAATCTTAAATATAATGAAATTATTTAACGACGTTAAGACGGCCGTTAGCAGAGCAAACCTGATTGATCCTGTTCTTCCCCAAATCCAAATTGAAGAACCCTAGAATCAGAAATTACAAATCCAAAACTCTAATAATCATCCAACGTGGAATTAATTAGTTGAGATACGAACACCACTATTTAATTGTTAATGAAGAATTCACAATATCAATGGTATATACTGTATCAAGAGAAATCTTGTCAATCGAATACGAAAACCAAGTTTTACAGGAAAAGTGAAACTAACCCATGTCATTAGATCTTAGCTTAAAGTGAAAACAATACAGAAATGATAAATTTATAAAACCCATATAAACTTGCCATGCAGGAGAGCTAGTGATGTTGTAACCAACGTTGGGAAGTTCTTCTTTGGCTGGATGAGGTTGTATCTTATCTTGTTTTGGTGCTAGAGCTCCACCCCCCCTACCGTTTCCTTTATCTTCCCTTTCCTCCTCCACATTCTCTTTATTCTTTTCCCTTTCCTCGATTAAGAAAACCAGATTACGCGAACCCAACTCTCAAGTCTTTCTATCTCACAATCAAGAAATTAAAGCTAAAACCCTAACTAACTCTCCTTCTTGTATCAATTTATCAAGTCCTCAAATCCACTGAAGCCTGAAAACTATTCTCGTCTTTCGTGGCTGCTGGTGGAAGAAGATGACTAAACTGGAGGAAAATGTAATGGGTCCAATGACCTAACCTTAGTGTTATGTAATATTAAATCGTAGCCGTTAATCATTAATATAGAGAAGATGTAACCTAGATCGTACACATGTCCTAGGACATAGTTAGTCATTGTTAGTAATGTTAAATATATTCTGGTAATTACATATTTATACATCAGAACGTGTGACACGTCATGAGTTAACTGGGTCAACGCGGGTCAACGTATATTTCAAGTACCAAACACTAACCTGGACAAAAGTTAGACCAAACGCAAACTTTGGACAAAATGTTAATACCAAACTCCAATTTTCCCTATTCATAATTCTAAGTTTTCGAATGCCCAGACCTCCGACCTTCAACGGCTTGCAGACATTTCTCCAACCCACCCAGTGGCATTTTTTAACATCATCCGACTCATCCCACAAAAAACTCCTTATAACTTTCTCAATTGATTTTATCACATGCTTAGGAGCCATAAACAAAGAGAAATAATAAATAGGAATACTTTGCAACACACTTTTGATAAGAGTTAACTTTCCGCCTTTTTTGAGCATCTTCCTCTTCCAAGAAGCAAGCCTTCCTTTACAGATTTCTATTATCATGTCCCATTTAGAAGCAGACTTTGTTTTATCTCCCAAAGGCATACCAAGGTACGACGTAGGAAAAGAACTACAAGAGCAGTCCATAATCTCCGCAAGACCTTGCAAGTCGTTAACATTACCTACACCAAACAAACTAATCTTTGAAAAATTGGTCTTCAAACCAGAAATCATTTGAAACCAGAGAAGCATATACTTTAAGTTTCTAAGTTGAGCAGCATCGTCATCCATGAAGACTAATGTATCGTCCGCAAACTGAAGATGACTGATCTTGACCCCTCCACAAAAAGAATCAAACCCTCCTAATAATCCAGCACACTCGGCGCTAGCAAACATCATGGTTAGAACTTCAGAGACTAAAAGGAAAAGAAAAGGAGATAGAGGATCGCCTTGTCGCAGCCCTTTCTCCGAATTAAACTTGCCACAAGCAGTCCCATTTATAAGGACAGAAAAAGGAATTCTAGAGATGCAACCCATGATCCACTTTTGCCAAACAGAACCAAAACCCATGTTCCTAAGAACTTCCAAGATAAAAGACCATTTGACATTATCGAACGCCTTCTCTAGGTCTATCTTACAAAAAACGCCAGGAATACCGGATTTCAATCTTGAATCCAAGCATTCATTTGCAATAAGGATACTATCCAATATCTGCCTACCTTTGACGAAGGCAGATTGATTGCTAGAAATAAGCTTTGGAAGCATTACCTTGAGCCTTTCAGCAAGGACTTTTGAAATAACCTTATGAATGCTGTTAGTGAGACTTATCGGCCGCAAATCCTTAATCTCTTCCACCACAGGCTTCTTCGGAAGAAGAGCTATAAACGTAGATTTGAGACGCCAGTCTATAGTACCAAAATTCTCGAAGTCATGAACAACTTTCATAATATCAGCGCGCATAAAATACCAGCATTTTAAAATGATATGCACCGGAAAACCATCTGGGCCGGGAGCTTTATCTTGCCCTAAAAGCTTTAAAGCAGCATAAACTTCCTCATCTTCTATATTTCTTTCCAGCCTCCTAGAATCTTCGGACGATATAGTTTTGAAGGGCATATTCGAAAGAGAAATAGCTGGGTCTTCCTCAAGTTTAAATCTGTCACAAAAGTGATCAACAATACTAGTCTTGATAACTTGCTTGTCATCAGTAACCACAGAGTTCACAATCAAAGACGAAATAGAATTTCTTCTCCTTCTAATTTTCACAATTTTATGGAATAACTTTGTATTTCTTTCTCCCTCTTCAATCCAATGAATACGCGACTTTTCCCGCCAATGAACCTCTTTCATATCAGCCAACCTCTCTGACTCGAGCATTAAGTTATCTCTTAGCACAATCTGGGAATTAGAAATGACTTCATCATCTTGTTTCTGATCCAACCAGTTAATAAGCATAGAGTTTTGCTCACACTTCCTCTCAATCTTCCCAAAAACTTCTTTATTCCAAAGCTTTATTAAGCCTTTAAAAGCCTGTAATTTTTTAGCAAAGACATAACCCGAAGGACCATCGAAAGAATTATCAAGAGAATTCCACCATAAAACCAGGTTCCAGCAACCACATACCCTCAAACCTCCATGGAGAAGGGCCCCAATCATTAAGCTCACAAGAAAGAAGAATTGGCTTATGATCAGAGAAAGACCTGCCAAGAGCCTTAACAACGATAGAGGGGAAGTTTCTCTCAAACATCGCTCAAACATCTTCCCCAATCTTAACCCCACATTTTGAATGGGTTCAGATTCAGTTTTAGTTGGGAGTTTCTCTCTCCCAAGATGTGGGGTTTAGATTGGGGAAAATGTTTGGGCGATGGAGGGAGAGGGAGAATGAATAGCATTACTCATATCTATCAAAAATAAAAAACAAACCTTTTCATTGTATCTCTTACTTAAAATAAAAATTTTCAAATTTCATTCTTATCTTTTTCTTCTTCCTCTCTAGTGTTTGCTATTGTGTTGAGTTATTCCCCTCCCTCTGGTTTTTGATACTTATTCTGGTTTCTTCTTCTCTTTTTCCACGGGTTCGTTCAATACGTTATCCTTTTTCGTTTCGTCTAGCTGTAGATGATTTTGTTTTGCCTTCCTCTGCTTCCCCTTTTGCTCTTGCCAATACCATTCAGTATGGTATAATCTGAGGGTCTTTGCATGCCGGATGTGGTTCAGGATAGTCCAATCGGTCCTGTCGATGGTGGAGTGATGAATTGTGACCTTGCGAAGCATAGGACGGAAACCATGGTAATCTCTTCCTCTGACTTTCCTTGATTTGTTTTATGTCACAATCATGTGCTTAATTTAGTATTTCGATTAAGTAATTTAGTAATTTAGATTGATTTGTTCTTGGTAACTTATTTGCTTAATTTTAGGATTTTAGTTTGGTTTTCTTTTTATTAGTAGTATCATGCATTAGGATTCTGATTGATTTTTTGTTTATCATGATTAGTATCCTAACTTAGGATTCCTTTTAGTTAAGATTTGAACAAAAATCATATTTAATTGATCTTGATTTAATTTGCCTCTTCTAGATTTGTTTCTTTTCTTTTTGCCCATATTTGCTAGTATTGTCAGTTCTTTTTCTTTTGGTTTAGTCATGTTTAGTTACCCTAGTATTTTAGTCGAATTTTGTTTAGTATCCTCAGTAGAATTTTGTTCAGTATTTGGCTTTCCCCTGCTAGCTTCTAGGTTTCTTTAGCCTTCAGCTTCCTTTATCCTTCTCTGAATTGCTTTTCTTTCTTGCTCTTTTTGATTTAGCCTTTTCTAGTTCTTGCCTTAGCTGTTTTATTCTCTTTGTTTGGTTTTGTTCCCTTGGATCTTTTTACAGCCTATTAGTGCTTATTCTTTCTAGATTTCTTTAGGTTCTTGTTTCATCTCCTCTTCAAGTATCCTTTCTTGCTTCAACTCTTTATTCAGGATTGTTAGCCTTTGTTAACCTTTTTCTCTGTCCTGCTTAGCCTGTTTGAGTAGGCTGAGTGTTTTTTAGTTTACTCTTAGGGAGTCCCGCCTGGTTGCTTGCTTGCTTGTTTGTTTATTAGCCTCTTCGTTCTTGTTGTGTTCCTCTTATCCTTTGCTATGAATATTCTATCCTGGAACTGCCAAGGCATTGGTCAATCTAATACCTCCTCTCATCTTTTAAAACTGTGTCTTCAACATAAACCTAACCTTCTTTTCTTATCTGAAACTAGGTGTAAGGATGATAAGATAGATAGTATTCTTGAAATTTTGGTTTCAACAAAACTTTTTTCGTCCCTTCTATTGGCCTTTCGGGTGGTCTAGGCCTTGCTTGGTCGGATAACTCTGAAATATAAATCCTTAGCTCTTCTCAGCGCATGATCCATGTTATCCTCTCTTCTAAGAATAGCTCTCTCCCTGCGGAGACTATTATATATTTCGTCTATGGGAACAGTAAAGAAAGTACGGATAAAAGACTGGATTTTCTTCCAGGAAATGGCAGATCAGGTTGATGTCCCTTGGATCATAGTTGGAGACCTAAACCTTACTATGTCCTCTTCTGAAAAGACAGGTGGGTAGCCTTTTAATCTCTTAGCTGTTCAGAACATTATAGATATCATAGAAGACATTGTTTTAGTGGATCTAGGCTATCTTGGACCAACATTTACATGGTCCAATAAGCAACAAGTGCCCAATAAAATCCAAGCTAGATTAGATTGATTTCTGACTGGATCACCTTTTTTCCCCATGCTTCTTCTCCTCGTTAACCCTTCTGAATCTTGTTGTGATATACCTTACAAATTTTTCTCCCTTTGGTTGGAGAGACCTGATGCGGTAGCCATTATTCAGAAGTGCTGGGATCAACACTTTAATGGCTCTCCACCTCATCGTGTGGTCTGTAAGCTCAAGTCAGTTAAAAAGGATCTTTCAAAGTGGAATAGGAAGTCTTCGGGGTCATCCAAACTAACATAAAATCCTCTCTAGAAGACATCTCCTCCATTCATGCTTCTAACCTTGATGGCAGCTTAGAATATTCCTTAGAAGTTAAAGTCTCAGCTCTTGAGACTTTGTATGAACAAGAGGAAATTTTTTGGAAGGAGAAGTGTAAAGAAAACAACCTTATCTTTGGTGATAGTAATACTTCCACGCATGTACTCTCAATCGTAGAAGGAAGAATAGAATCCCATCCATTATTGATAAGGATGGAAAGCACCATTCCAATCATAAGGATATTTCCATTGCTCTCTCCAACCATTTTGGTGGTATAGCTACCGAACCTTCTCCCGACCCCATTAATACTATTGCAGATCTTTTCTCTTCAGAAGTTACCAGTGATGAAAACTCTAGACTCATTGCTATTCCCACCCCTTCAGAAGTTTTTAAAGTTGTCATGAGTATGGCCCCTGAGAAAGCCCCAGGTCCAGACGGATTTAATGTCAAGTTTTACAAACATCAGTGGCAGGTCATAGGCCCAGTGAGGAAAACTCTAGACTCATTGCTATTCCCACCCCTTCAGAATTTGTTAAGGTTGTCATGAGTATGGCCCCTGAGAAAGCCCCAAGTCCAGACGGATTTAATGTCAAGTTTTACAAACATCAGTGGCAGGTCATTGGCCCAGACATAGTTAAAATGGTACAACATGTTTTCCAAACTAAGCACATTCTAAAGGAATTGAACAACACTTTCCTTTATCTAATCCCTAAGGTTGAAAATCCTCTTTCTCCGGCTGATTTTCGACCCATTAGTCTCTGCAACACCACTTACAAAATCATCTCAAAAATTATGGCTAATAGACTTAAGCCTATTCTATCTAAAATCATTTCCCTTATCAGTCGACTTTCATGCGAACAGAAAAATAACTGATAACATTGTTCTTGCCCAAGAGGTAGTCCACTCGATGAAAAAGAATAGTGGTAAAACGGCTCTCATGGGTCTCAAACTCGACATGAGTAAGGCCTTCGATAGGGTTAGATGGTACTACCTTTTAAGGATTCTCAAAGAACTTGGCTTCTCCGATTCGTGGTGCAGCTTGATTCACCAGTGCATCACCACTTCTTCTATCTCTGTCCTGTGTAATGGTTCTCCAGGTACTCCCTACTCTCCCTCTAGAGGTATTCGCTAAGGAGATCCATTATCTCCTTATCTCTTCTTGATATGTATGGAAGGCCTCACAAGACTCATGCGACAAAGTGAGTTGGAAGGCAAGATACATGGCATCAAAGTTGGGTATAGATCTTTCTCAATCTCCCAGCTTCTTTTTGCTGATGACTGTGTTCTTTCACCCAAGCAACTCTTCTGGAAGCTAGGAATGTCATGAAAATCATAGAAACCTTCAGCAAAGCTTCAGGGAAAATGATCAATCTAGAAAAATCTGTAATTTTCTTCTCTAAAATTCCAAATAAATTTGGCAAGATGATTATTATAATCTTAAAGGTAAGAAAGATTAAAATGAATAAGCATTACTTAGGTACCCCTCTCTTCATAGGAATAGAAAAGATTAAGCATTTTGACTTCATGGTTAGAAGGTTTCACAGTCGCCTCCATAACTGGAGGGGGAAACTTCTATCCCAAGCATCTAGATCCGTAGTTGTTAAATCCATATTGGAACCCATTTATCAGATGGGCTGCTTCCAAATCCCCAAAGATATCATTCATCAACTCATAACCATCCAGAGACGTTTCTGGTGGAGAATTGAGAATAGAAAAAAAGGTATTTTCTTCAAATCCTGGTCCTCCTTGTGTAAGCCACTCGATGAGGGTGGTTTAGGTTTTAAAGATTTAAATGCCAACAATCTGGCTCAGCTAGGACGATTAGCTTGGAATTTGGTCACTAACCCGAACTCTCCTTGGGCTTTAATTCTCAGAGCCAAGTATTTTCGCAAATGTAGACACCCATTTGACTCGAATATAAATCTGAAGGGTTCTTGGATCTGGACCTGTATCCAGGTGGGATTGAATCAAATCAAACCACACTGCCTTTGGCAAGTGGGGAACGAAAAGCTCATTAACATTTGGGAGGATTGTTGGATGGAAGGTATCGATTTAGCTTCCCATCCACACCCTGTAAATATAACCATGGTGTATCATCTCTTCGATAATTCAGGAGATCACTGTAGTTTCAATCTTCTTCATGACATCTTTGACCCCATAACAGTTGAAATCATTAGACAAATCCTCTTCAGATCTTCTAAGCAAGATATAATTATATGGAATTTGGAGGATAATGGCATCTTTTCTACCAGCTCTCTCTATTTTTCTATTAAAGGCTTCATGCATCAGAAAAATTCAACTTGGGACAGTATGGGATATTAACTCTTCTCCAAGAGCTAAGCTCTTTGCTTTCAAGCGCTGTCCTTTCCAGGTTCATTGGAGTACCAAATGTGTGTGTAATGTGCTCCCAACATAATGAAACTCTAGAGCATATGCTCTTCTCTTGTCCCTTTGCAAGGAGTGTTTGGTTTGCCTCCAATGCAAATCACTTCTCTTATGTGTCTGAATACCCCTCCATTCAGGAATGGATTTTCTCTTTTCATACTCCTCCTCAAGGATGGCCTACAGATTTGGGGATTGGAATGCTTTTTGTGGCCATTATTTGTCACATTTGGAAAGCAATATGTGAGAAAAATTACAGAGGGGTGGATCAGAACCCTAGAGTGATAGCTGGTAAAGCAATCACCTTCTGGACAGAAAATATGAAAGCAAATCTTTCTTCTCTGACACACCCCACTGTCACCCAGACCAATGTCCTAATTTCTTATTGGACTGCTCCTCCCATTGGATTTGGGAAGATAAACATAGCTTATGATTGGAACAAAGCAACTAAATTTCTCACGGTTAGCTTATTACTTAGAAATTCTCTTGGCTTTTGCAGGGAAGTGAGGGTGAGAAGACTTCAAGCACAGACTGCTGAACATGGAGTGGTGCTTGCTGCTCAAGAAACGTGGAACTGGGGAAAGCCGAGACGTTCTAGACAATCCAGTATTGCTGCTCACTGATGAAGCTAATGAAAGGAGAAAAAACCAATCTTAAGCCATGTCAGCTTGGGAAGATTTTAAAGATCTTTTGTTAACCACAGCTGGGAGAACTCAGATTTTTTGTTTTATTTTAATTTCTAAGTTAGCTAATCAGACAACCATTGAATTGAAATCCCACTTCAATACAACAACTGCTTGTAACCTGTCTAATTATCCCCCTACTGTTATTTGGGATACTCTGCAGCATGATGCTGATGTAAGCCTTGCAAGGCAAAACACTTTAAGGGGTCCTAGCGACTCCGCTCTTTTTTCCGTTTAGTTCCTTTAATATATCTTTACTTATCAAAAAGAAAAAAAAAATTTCAATTCGTATCAAAAACTTAGCCACTAAAAGCATATACATGAATTACAAATATTAATAAAGAATTGTGATTTAGGGGCTCCAAAAAGAGTCAAGCCCTTCAACTTTTACTTCATCTATCGAGTTAAACATTATAAGAGGTGTCACAAAATTGTGAAATGTCTAAGTAGCCCTTACAACATTTTAGGACTAATCTAATATATTTTCCTAATCCTAATATCCTTTCCTAATCCTAATTGCCTTTGCTAATCTAATATAAACCCACCTAAATCCCAAAATACAAAAAAAAAAAAAAATGAAAAACAAAATTTTTCTTTTTTACTTCTTCACCAACCTTGTTTTCTCCACCAAAACCCATCAAGTTTTCTCCATAATGGTAGCGAAATGCAGGAGCAAAGTAAAAACCCAAACCTACCTCTTGATTTCGCTTTTTGTTTCATTACTTTGCTTAAATCCTATCAAAATCAGTAAAAAAACGTGAACCAGATAGACTTACGGCTACCTGAAACTCATCGTTTCCAGCCGTTAAGTCATAGTTACGGCTCAAATCTATAAAAAATGTAGCCGTAAGTTTATTATAGTTACTGCTCATGTACTTACCAGCCGTAAGTTGTGTTAATTTCAGAAAAATTGTGTTGCAAACTTACCGGCCGTAAGTAATATTTTGCAACCGTAGGTTTACTTACGTCTGCTACGTGGTGTTACTTTCCAGCCGTAACTTACACAGAACAAGTTTAAAGGTTTTTTTTTTTTATCAAGGACCCGCTGACCCAAGTGCTGAAATTACACCACTTGTAGTCGGAGAAGAAACTCCTCAACTTCCCCATCCATCTGTGGGGGTTGAGATATCATCAGATGAAGAAATAACACCCATTATCGTTAGAGCCAATTTTCCTGCATGGATGGATGTGTGTGATTATCATTTTTCAAATAGAGCACCTCGTAATCTAGGACGAAGAAGAGTGGGTGAGCTAGAGGATGAATGGCGTTTTGAATGTACATTATGTGTTAATGTCCCACGCCATCTAAGGAGGAACATGTTTACGAATGTGACAGTACAAAGGACTCCTAATGGTTGGGTGATTACTAGAGTGGTTCCTGCGTGTGTTATCCCAGAGGAGAGGGCGACGGCCGAGATTTAAACTATTTGTATTTCAATGAAGGCTTTGTTGTTTAAGCCACTTGTCGTTGTTGTTGTAAGACAAATTATGTTTGACTGGGTGAAATTAGATGCATTTTATATTTACTATTTACACCCACATAAACAACTCATGCTCTATGTTTACACCCCGAATGCCCACATGTGCGGAACACACACACATGAAAAGGCAAGTTAAAAAACTAAAGGGGCATCAATTCCTCGCCTCTTCATCATCTTCTTATACGTCTCCTCTATTTCTTCCTCCTTCTTCTTTCTCTTTTATTTCCTCGTTCTCGCTTAGTTAACGATTACGAAAACTTTCATCGGCGATTAAATTCTATAAAAGCATGACGAAAAATCCAAACCAAAGGAGGTGGAAGAGAACCAACCCGCTAAATCATCTCAAGTTCATCAATCTAAACCGGTGTTCTCGGAAAAACCACCACAAATCTTACCACTTCCACTACAACCGCCTCAACTAATACAATCGAACCCAAATATGGTTTCCCAAAGGTAAGAATTGAAAACCCATCTCTCCAATTTCAGTTTTTATTGCTTAGATTTGGTTTTGAGAATTGAAACTAGGGCAAAATTGCGGTTACAGAAACACTTACAGCTACTTAGTTTTGTACAAACTTACGTCTGCAGATTGAAGTCGTAAGTAAAATTTGAAAACAAAATCAAAGACTCGCAAGATTACCAGCTGTAAGTATTTTTTTGTAGCCGTAAGTTTAGTTACGACTGGTTACTTATTTGGCTTAGCAGTCGTCAGTTTGTCTGTAAGATTTTGATCTACTTTGTCGTTCAGTTACGGCTGATAATGTTAGCCGTAGGTTAGTTACTGTTGTTTCCTTTAAGCACATTACTAGTTATAAGTTAGTTACAACTGTTTTTGATAATCAGATGTCTAGCCGTAAGTTAGTTACGGCTTGTCTAGCCTTTCAGTAGACATAAATTGTTCATTTCATTTATTTTATTTGCTCAAACAGCCTAAGTTCACCTCAAACATACCATAGGAGCAAGAAAAAAGGAGAGAATGATCTGACCCTTGTCATTTCTCCACCACCTCGTGGGGAGAAAAATTTGCATGTCGGCAGAAGAGATGAAAGGGTAGGTGAGTAAGGTGTGTTACTGGAAGCAGGATGTGAGAGTGGTGTACCAATACTGGAGAATGTTTCTCAAATTGCTGATGCTCTAATTGCTGAGGAAGAAGAAATAGATGTTGAATATGAACAAGCCCGTGGTGAAGATAATACATTGTTTGAGGAGCAAGAAGAGCCAACTCAGCAATTGATAGAAGGAAGCTCGTCTCAGGAGCCACCACAAGAAAAGAAAAAGAAGAAACTGAAACCAGCTGGACCTAGACATGCGCACATTACCAAAAAAGTACGACGACAGACCACGTGAGGCGGAGAATGGAAAGGTCTTTCTCGGTTACAAAAAATCGGAGGCTGCAAGATTTCGTGAGCAACATGTATTAATCAGTACTTATCCTATGTTTTTACTTTACTCTTACTTTCAAAATCTAAAATTGAAACATTATGTATTTAGGACCATAAAAATGCGGTTAGGTATTTGAAGCACCAAAAGGCTGAGATTTGGCGCATTACTGATGAATGCGAACCTGTTAAGAAACTCGTTAAAGATTCTGCATTATGGCCTGACATTGAGAATTCTCAGGTGGTCCATGATAGTGTTGTGACTTCTGCTTTGAGAAAGAGAGATACTATCTGGAAACCGGCACCTTTCATTTTGGCTTCGGCGAGATGGTACCCATCTTGGACGATATGTGGTCCATCGCCCGCCTCAATATTGAAGGAAAGGTCTTTCATGAAGGGTTCAATGATAGGATGGCTTGGGGGGAACTCTATCAGCTTTGCAATGCTACTCTTGGGTGGAACGAAGCTAAATGTATTATGCAGTTTGAGCTTGCTTCAGGACAGTCTGAGGAGAAAAGAAAAAAGAAAAACGGGAAAAAAGATAAGGTCCGAAAGGTAAAGCTTGATAACTTGAGGGAAGAGTTCGCCGGTACAAAAGATAAGGAACTTTCTGAGGATAGAGCTAAGCAAGTGGATACAGCGTTCTTGTTGTACCAACTTGGTATTATTTTCTTCCTCGACCAGAGTGGAAACCAGGTGAATATTTGCTTCATTCAGTTGTTGAGGACCATTGATGGCACCCATGACTATTCGTGGGGTTCTGCAACCCTTGTCTTCCTACTATACAATATTAATTAGAAAGGCCTCCAGGGAGGGTTCTAGCAACATTGCTGGAAATGTTGGTAATTTACAGGTGATTTTAGATTTCTCTTCTACATTTTATCGTGATATCTTATGTTCATTTTCATTTTATTTGTAACCGTACGTATATGTTTAAATTTTAGGCATGTTTTTACGACCATTTTCTCTCACTTATAAGGCCAACTTTGAATCTTCACTGGAAAAAAAAAAAAGATTCCAAAGGATGATGAGGATGATGAGCAAGACGATCGCCCGACATGTATGAAATATCCCTTCGAACACAACCAAGTAAGAAAGAATGAGGAGAAGATTGAGTGGCTGAGGGAAAAGTTAGACGACTTAGAAGCATCTGAAAAGTGGTATTTGATCCTTACTTTATAAGAAACCCGACCACAGGTGAAGACGATCGTGTGCTCTCCAATCTTGCTTACTACAATGGTCCTATCTATCATCCTATGGGGTGCGTGATGACCAATCCTCGGCGATGTCTCCGTCAAATTTGTTGTATTCATAGGATTGTTGATCATGAGAACTTCACATTGCAAGAACAAGATACTAAAATTGACAACAGCTTCATGAAGCTGACCTACCCTCCAAACCCATCATTTGCTGTATGGAACAATCGCCACGAACCACAGTACAACATCCCACGACACGAGTTGATTCCCGAATTGAGCACAAAAGAAGCTGAAGAAGGTTATGTGTGATGGTTCCACTCTTGGGGTCATCCTTAAGTTAACAACCACGATCCAGAAGCAATCTGATGGCTCGAACAGCAGAAAGTCGCACTCAAAAAGGCCGCTGAAGGGTCGGGGAAGAAAAACATGGCGTACTGGATGAATATGGCCAAAACCGGGGTATGCAAATAAGTTTTACTATAATTTCATCATACTTTTGAGTGGTCATAAACTAATCATACTTTATGTTGATATAAACAGCAAAAGGGAATAGCCGTGTTGGTAAAGAGCATGTGTGCCAACATCTCCAGCGGAAAAACATTGAGAGTGGAAAAGAAAGTGGTCCTTAAGAACCGAATCGGAGGAATACTTGATGTAACCCCCAAAGGAGATGAGCTTTTTAAAGAGCTAGAGAGGGGTACCAAGAGGTCGTGTGAATCCTCGTCTTCTCGCCAGCGTCCTGAATTGTCGAATGAAGAAACCGAAGAAGAAGAGGAAGATTTTATTCAACAACGTCGAACTCGAGGTAGTGGTCCTCGCATTGTTGAACCAAGTGCTAGAAGTGGTGGTGGTCCTCGCATTCTTGGAGGTTTAGTTGGAGCAAAAGGTCATGGTGCAAAAAACAAAGGAAAGGCAAAAGAGTGAAAAACTTATGTTTCATGTTATGAATTTGGATGTTTTTTTTTAGCTTGTTTGGATTTTAGGGATGCTTAAGGTCATGTATGTTTGACATTAGTTTATGTTATGGATGTTTGTTATGTTCATGGATGTTTTGGTGTTTCATTCTTCATGCTCATGGGTGTTTTAATGTTTCATTGCATAGAGTATGTGTGTTTTCATCAGACTTACGACTGATAAGTGCATCACAGATAAAGCCGTCACTTATTTATGGCCTGGGTTATGTGTCAGTTACCAACCGAAAGTAGGTGGAAACCAAAAGTTTGACATGCAGAAGAAGTTACGGCTAACAACGACTATCAAGTTAGCAGCCGCAAGATTATCTACGGCTACAAAAACGTGGACATAAATTTTCTAGACGGACTTACAACTTGTTATTGTAGCCGTAGGTTGAGTTAAGTTCACAAAAAAAAATTCACGAAGTTAGGGGCCGTAAGTTACTTTTATTATCCATAAGTTTACTTACGACTGGGAAATTTTCATTGATGAAAGCCGTAAGTCGGATGTAAATTTCAAAAAATTCATTTTGTTTTATTAAAGTAAGTGTAAAGAGCCGTTGAGAGGCTCAACGACTCTTTTTTGAAAAGTTTATAGCCGTTGGACATTGTTTTCCAATAAAATCCAACCATTTATTTTCACATTCCAAACCAAACTCTTTCGAAGTCTCTTCTCTTCAATACTAAGTTTTATCTCTTTAGGTTCACTTTAGTAATCTGAAAACGACTCGCCGACCTGTAGCTGGTTCAAAGTTTACACAAAAGGAAGATTTATTTCTTTACGCAAACTACATCATTTATTATCCGTCGAAGGAGCAACTTCGGGCTTTCAAGGAAACTTAGAGTGCGGATAGCCTCCGGATACCTGGTGGGACATTACTGGTGGCTTTTAGACAAAAACCAAAAACCCGATGACACGGATAAAATATGCGCTTATGTCTCGATGGTGGAAAATTCAAAGACGTGTTCGTGAATTCATGAAACTAGTGGCATTTATCAACCGATGTCGTCGATTTGAGGGTGAAACCAATGAAAACATTGTCAAAAGGGCTCTAACAGAATGGCGTCGATTGCACGAAAAGGATTTCAAATATGAAGCTCATTATAAGCAATGTAGCAAGTTTTTTGTGAATCTTTACGGTAGCAATGGTGACTTGATATAAGTCAGTTGTAACGGTGGTAAAAAAATAATATGTAATGCATCTATGTAACATTTAAAGATATTTATGTTATGGAAAAAGTAGATTTTAATTTGGTTTGACATTGTACTTACGGCTAGTAAGCTAATAAACTACCAGACGTAGGTAGGTTACGGCTAGTACATAACTGAAGTTACTGGCCGAAAGTCACCTACGTCTAGTACGCAACAACAGTTACAAGCCGTAAGTATGTTCTATTTCATAAAAGAAAACTTCAAAACATCAAGTTTAAGCCAAAATATTACCATAAATAATCCAAAATACATTCATCATATAAATTAGAAGTTCAAGAAAAGAAAAAAATAAAATAAAATAAGTCTCACAAAAGATTGACATTTCAAAGAACATATTCACCATCATCTTCAAGTATCTTCTTTTTCATCATCTTCTTCATCGGGCACCTCAAACGTTGGTTGTTGGCCTTGTTGCGACGAAAACAAAGCATTCCAAGTGTTCATTGTTGTTTCGTATTGTCCACACCATTCCTTAGCTCTCTTTTTGTCCGTAGTATAAGGGGACAACAGGGGAAATGGGCAATCATCTTCTAACTTGAGCCCTATGAAATGATTGCCTCTAATAAGTGCAATCACAAGACGTTTCGTCTTCCCAAGATCTTCATGTTCTTCATTATACCTTGCAAAATAGCGAGTGAACGTGTTACATCCACCATCGGCAAAGTAGTGGACCACACATTAAAAGGTATCAGAAATTAAGTGCCCGCAAGTAGGAAATTACACCCAATTTCCCCTTAACATAAGATCACCTTTCCCAATGAGTCTCATATTCATTGCCTCTAATCTCTCTTCGTCTTCCCCATCACCCGACAACATTTCACGGTAAGAATCTGGAACTCTATTTAATCTTGCATGCAACATCATCCTAACATAGGTGGGTTGGTTCATGGCCATTCCATCCAAGGGAAAGGGTCCTAGTTGTTCCCATGTAACATGGTAACCAAAATTTCCATCGTCCTCTAAATCATCCATCGAGATTATGTAGTCATGAATTATAATGGGGAGAAATTTAATCCATTCATCATATATCATGTGATAAGGCCTATGAATGTTACCAAGAGCATTTAGAGGGGTTATGTACCTTCCACGAGGTTTGTGACGTACCTCTTTCCCATGCCTAAAAACCCTATTGTCAAGCTCTTCAACATTCACAACCGGGGTGCTTTTCTTCTTCACAACCGGGATGTTTTTCTTCTTCAAAACTTTGATTGGAAGCCTTACCATTGTCTTCTCGCGGGACGTCGCCAAACCATTGCCTTTGATTTCAACTCCACAACTAGAAACATGATTCCCTTGTGTTGGAGCAGCAACCATTGGAATCTCCTTGCCTTTGCCTTTCACATTGCGATGACGGCTTGTTGAAGCTTTTTCCGTTTGAGGTCGTTTACGTTTCTTGTTGTTGACAAATGCTTGAAGGTTCACATCCATGTCTTCTAACCCCTCCACCTTGTTTAAGTTATTCATCATCTTGAAGTCTTCACTCTCTTGATCCCGGTATTTTTCATTCAACACCGCAAAGCCCGAAGGGTCTCCTGTCTTTGACGCGATATTTCTGTCTTTTTCCAAATACCGAGCTTTGAACCTTGACAATTTGGTGTTAGGCCTACCCCTCCCATTCTTCTTTCTATCCAGTCCAAAAATATCGCATCTAGTGTGTGCATAAGCCCATTAGCAAAGCCTAGCGCACCAAGATTGCCTTTGTCCCAAATTCATGTTCTCCCACCATTCCAGTATTGCTTGATGTTCATCATCAAACCTTCCCGCAAAATCGTCATCGAGGACTTGTTCATGGAATGAAATTTGCCTCCAAAATAGATCGATCTCGCTCAGTGGGATCACGCCTTCTTCGCAAGTCGCTATTCTATGGCAACATGGGAGTCCCATGGATGACATGTTGGGACAAGTACATTCATCGGTGTATTCACTCTTTCTAAATTTCTCAACTTCCTTCATAATTTTCTCGATAGCCCAATGGGACACAAAATGGGTGATCCCGTCCAGAAAAGGATCATCAAGGTATTTGGTGTGCTTATTTATTCGATTCCATTCAAATGCTCCCTTAATCCTATCTAGATCACCCTTGAAGTACCTTTTCATGGCTTTCAAGACATTAACAAATCTACCTTCCCCATTTAAAATATTTCTTTTGAACCGGTAGTGAGAGGACTCCACCGAACTTTTTGTTTGGTTCTTATAGTGCTTGTGATGATTGGTGAAAGACGCGACAAATCGATGCTTGTGAGGGTCAAACCATTCTTCCTTCAAGTACTTACTAACTTCGCGGATACGAATCCAATAGGCCACCATCTCACTTGCCTTCTCTTCATAATACTTGATTGTGAGTGCCCAAACCAAGTGATCCCATTGTTCCGAGAATTTTGCCCATTCATCTTTATTGAACTCATCCAACTTTTTTAACTCTTCCAACCTTGCCTTCATTATCACTTCCGGTAGTTTCTTAGCTTTAATATACTCTTCTATCATTGTTGGTTGGATAAAAGTCTCGCATTTTAGTTGTACACTATTCCATACATGAAAAGTGCAAAGCATGTTTAGAGAATCCGGAAAAATCATCTTGATTGCGTTAATCAAGGCTTGCTCTTTGTCGTTAACGATAACTTTAGGAAAACAATCTTCATGGTATATTAACTTCAATTGTTCCAATGCCCAAGTATAGTTTCTCTCGGTCTCGTCCGTCAAATAACAAAAACCGATGGTAAAAGGTTGCTTTGTAGATTGTATTTGTTGGTCTTGTAGGTGCAATCCAACAATAGAACTTGGTGATTGCATCGTGCCAATTTAATGAATTTTGGATGAGCAACAAAAAGATTAGTCACTTTCTTATCTGCGTCCTCCTCAGAGTAACAAGTGAATTTTTCTTTGAGAGCTTCATAAATTTTTTGTTGCATCCCGGTCCTACCTTGCCTTTTGTCCCTCTTCAATTTAGTGGTTGTGTTGTAAATAGTTCTCAAATTCGAACAATTTTCGGGGTTTACATGTTGTGACAACCGCTTATTACTGTCTTCAAAAACCATAACCCACTTTGCCTGTTTAAAGAAAGTTGGATTTTGAAGGGGCATTTCGATTTCTTTGTGAAGGTTAATAACGTCTTCCTCTAAATCTTCTTGGGCTTCGGCACGGTGCCCTTTTTTGCATGAATCATATACTCACCAATACACTCGCACACCAATTGAAAACGGATATAGGTCACACAATTTTTTTTGGCTAACATGCATATTTTCTCTTTAGCATGTGCAATAGCCCATTTGAGGGCTTCTTCCTTATCCAACCATGTCTACATTAAACCCAATAAACAAATTAGAGAACAAAACGTTTGAAATAATATTTATATACGCATGCATATACATAAGAGTGTACACTTACAATGATTCGGACAAATGGTTGATAGTGATCGGTAGTGTCATGCCAAATACGAGAAGCCAGTGGTTGATAATCGATTGGAACAATCGCTGGCACAATCTACAAAACAAAAACAACACGATGGTGTCAAATATGTCACAATGTCAACTTACATCCAATGAAAGAACAAAGTTACCAGCCGTATCTAAAGTTGGCTAATATCGATACTTTCCTAATGAGCCGTAACTGATTATTTTCAAAAAACCAAAAATTGCTTCCAAGTATAGTCAGTTGTAACTTATATTTCCCAGACGTAAATAGTCTGCCAAAAAAATTATATTAGACAGTAGAACTTACGTCTGGAAATGGGTGTACATGAAGCAGCCGTAACTTAACTTATGGCCCCTTATGCCACCAAATTTGCAGACGTAAGTAGAGTTCACATGAACTTGGTGGTCGCAATGAGCCGTAAGTAATCTCTTCCCAACCGTAAGTTTGGGCATTAAATAACATTTAATATTCCCATGCAAACTTACGGCTTGAAAGATCTTATCAGGCAACGCCGTAAGTTATTTACGGCTGGAAAACCCCCAATTTGTTTAACTTATGGCTCCAATCTGAAGAACTTACAGCCGTAAGTTAGACTTGCAGCTGGTGTTGCAAGTCGTAAGTTTCAACTGGAACTCACAAAAATCACAATTTTTACGTGATTTTAAGTGTTTTGGCAGAAATAAAAGCATACCTGATTATTTTCTTGAGGTTCTTCTTCATTGTGGGCGTTCATGTTAATACATAAAAATTGATGGCCACGTGTCATCTACTAAGGGCCGGGGGCACGGCGGCAAATAAGAAGACGAAGTATCGAATCCATCTTCCACGCGTTTTGTTCATCACGAGGAGTGAAAACCGAAGGTTACGATACGCCTAGTCCAGGTAGGCCTGAGCATGGCGAACTCGTGGTAAAGCTGCCACCTCCTCATTTTATGCTACGACAGAAGGATAGGAGGACGTGTCGATCACCGAGTGGATATGTAAGCGGTGAGGAGCAGCCGAAGGGAGAAGAACTAACTTATCCAGAGCATCAAATAAGCAAGACAATGAAGATAAATCTCACCGAAGAGGTGTCGATCCAGGAGTGGACAGCCAAGGCGGTGCAAGAAGACCAGGTGTCTACGAAGATCATCAAATGATAGAAGAAACCATTTGTAGCAAAGAGAAGATATCTCCAAAATCTACTATAAATACCCCACTCCACAATGGAGAGAGGAGATCGAAGAATTCAGGGGAGACAAAGTTCTAATATGTTCATAATCTCATAGTCCACCAAATATATATGTAAGGAAGTG
>JAJJMA010282084.1:0-15089 GCA_023529015.1 Papaver nudicaule | reverse complement strand
AAGGTAGAGATTTTGTAGTAGCCACTAAGCGCCGCTTTAGTCACCACGTATGGCCCATCCCAATTAGCCGAGAATTTTGGAGCTGACATATCTTGCTGAATATGCTTGGCAGTCTTCAATACCAAGTCCCCAACTTGGAAGACTCTTGGCTTTACCGCCTTATTATATGCTCTAGAAATCCTTCTTCTGTAAGCTTCCATATAAACTTCTGCCTTCGTACGCCTATCCTCAACAGTATTCAATTCCGCAAACCTAGAACCAGAAATATCGGCGTAGACTCCACTAGCCATGGCGATGCGCGCCGAAGGAATCTTGATCTCAGCTGGAAGAATGGCATCAGTACCATATACCAGAGAATATGGCGAAGCTCCTGTAGAACTCCTTGGAGAAATTCTGTATGCCCATAACGCCATGGGGAGCTTTTCATGCCAAGATCGCGGGTTATCATGAACGGTTCGACTCAGAATCCGAATCAACGTCTTGTTAGTGCTTTCAGCTTGCCCGTTTCCTTTAGGATAGTAAGGTGTAGAGCAAATATGCTGAATGCCATACTCTTGAAGTAATTCCCCCACATCTTGATTGACAAAAGGCGAGCCATTATCTGTTATGATGTGCTTAGGAACTCCAAATCTACAGATGATATGCTCCTTGATAAACTGAGCTATATTGACACCTTTGGTTTTCTTAAGCGGAATCGCCTCCACCCATTTCGTGAAATACTCAGTAGCGGTTATAATGTGCTCATGCTGTAGAGAAGACGCGGGATTGATCTTTCCAATAAGATCAAGTCCCCAGCTATAAAACGGCCAAGGAATGCTGATGGATTGCAGAGGAAGACACGGAGAGTGTATAAGGTTGTTATGAACCTGACACTGATGACACCTTCGAACGAACATGGCAGCATCGTCTTCCATAGTAGGCCAATAATATTTTTCATGAACTTGTAAAAATAACTTCTTCTTACCTTGGTGTTCGCCTTCATGCATCTCCTTGAGTACGGTACTCGTTTCCGGATCTGCCAAGCAGCGTAATAAATCCCCACCAAAGCTTTTGCGGTACAGAATTCCTTCGTGAAAGACGAACCTTGCTGCTCGCCTTTTCAGCCTTTCCGCATCTTTCTTCTCAGCAAGTAGGACATGGTCCCGGAGATATTGGATGTAAGGTTCACGCCAATCTCCGACGGGATGTACCATCAAGGCTTCAGAATGATGTACAGCAGATTGGCACTTACTGCAAGAGCCTTGTATTTCTCTGGATTGAGTCTCCATGGTGGGCCAGTAGTATCCCAACCGTTGGAGTCGTCTGTATAGAGTGACCACTAGACTTTGTCCGCAGATTTCCTTGTGGACGTGATGAAGTCGTTGTTGGGCCTCGATATCTCCAAGACATCTGGATAAAGATCCATCTGAATTCCTATGATAAAGAATTCCATGCAATAAGAAAAAGTTCTTCAGGTCTTTGAGACGAACTTTCCTTTCTGGTGACGATTGAGTGAGTTCATCGATGACAGGTGTCCTCCAATCATGTGCCGCTGACTCGCCAGTTTGTGCCAACCAAGTCGATGAAAGCGTACGCTTATGCACGGTGAGAGTCGTTTCCATACCTTCAAACTGTAACTTTGAAGCCAATGTTGCTAGACAATCAGCATGCCTGTTGTTAGTTCGACCAGTATGAACGATAATAGCTTCAGAGAAACGAGTTAATAGTCTCTGTGCTTCAGCGCGAAAAGGAGCTAGAGTGACCTCCTTTAATGACTAAACACCATTCATTTGATTCACCAGTAACTTGGAATCACCCCGAATTTCCAGATTGGTGGCTCCCGCTTGTTCGGCCAACGATAATCCAATCAGGAATGCTTCGTACTCCGCTGAATTGTTAGTACATCGGAAGTCTAATTTGAATGAGTGTGAGAATACCTCGCCGGTAGGAGAAACCAATACTATTCCATCTCCTCCAGTGTTGTTACTTGGTGTAGCGGAGCCATCGAAGTATAATAGCCAAGTATCTTCTTTGACCAGGGATATTTCCGGGAATTCTCCAGGTACATCTTCATGCAGGGCGGTGGTATCTTCTCCAGGGAAGGCTGCAAGAAGATCTGCGACAGCTTGTCCTTTGATCGCTTTCGGAGCCACACAAGCGATATCAAACTCCGACATCTGTAGTAGCCAACGTGCTGGTCTTCCGAGCAGAGCCGGTTTTGACAGGAGGAATCTTATGGGGTCCGCTTTTGTGATTAGCACGACCCTGTTTGATAAGAGATAATGCCTGAACTTCTGGATTGCGAAGACTAAGGATAAACATGCCTTCTCTACCTTCGGATAGCGAAGTTCAGCATTCTTCAGAGTACGACTAATGTAATATACTGGATATTCAACATTATCATCACCTTCTTGCGCGAGGAGTGCTCCAATAGCAGTGTCGCTTGATGCCGTATAAAGAAGTAGAGGACGTCCCTGCACTGGTGCTTTCATCACTGCTGGTGATAGTAGTAATTGTTGGATCTTCCTAAAAGCCTCCTCTTGGACGGGAGACCATATGAAATCTGCTCCCTTCTTGAGTAGAGGAATGAATGATACCACGAATTGTGCTAAGCCGGGAATGAACCTCCGTATGTAATAGACCTTCCCCATGAAGCTTTTGAGCTCTTTTACCGTCTTCGGCGGCGGCATTGTGGTGATTGCTTGCGTTTTGGTAGGGTCTACCTTGATTCCTTCTTCAGTTACTTGAAAGCCTAAGAACTTGCCCGAAGAAACTCCAAACGCGCACTTCAGAGGATTCATCTTCAATTTGTATTCTCTGCATCGATCAAACACCTGTCTCAGCACGTCTAGGTGAGATGCTCGTGTTTTCGATTTGACCAGAACATCGTCCACGTAATCTTCAATTTGTTTATGCATCATATCATGGAATATTGCTGTCATGGCTCGCTGATAGGTAGCACCTGCGTTCTTGAGTCCAAAGGGCATCACAGTATAATGAAAATTCTCAATTGGAGTTCGGAAAGCAGTCTTACTTGCATCTGAATCATACATCTTGATCTGATTGTATCCACTGTACCCATCCATGAACGAGAACATGGCGTGACCGCAGGTAGCATCCACCAGCATGTCGATGTTGGGTAGTGGGAAATCATCCTTGGGACAGCATTTGTTTAGATCCCTGAAGTCCACACAACACCTGATTTGACCATTCTTCTTCTTGACTGGTACCACGTTGGCTAGCCAAGTAGGATGGTGAATGGGTTTGATGAACCCTGCAGAGAGTAGCTTTTGAATCTCGATTTTGATTTGTTCTTCTATCTCATGTCGAAAATGGCGTGGTTGTTGTTTCACCGTCTTTGAGCCGGGTAGAATGTGAAGGTGATGTGTCACCAGCTTGTCGTCTAGCCCGGGCATTTCTTCATAGGTCCAAGCGAAAACATCCTGGTACTCTTTGAGAAGATTAACTAGGGCTCCACGCTCCTCTGCTGATAAGGATGAGCTGACAGAGATAGGTCTGGGAACCTCATCAGTCCCTATGTTGACGGTTTCAAGAGCATCAGTTGTGGAGTTGGATCCATCTTGTAGCTGTGGCGGAGCTTCCTGGATTTCTTCTTCTAAGGATCCTTCATTCTGATATCATTCTTTGATGCGGGGAGGTTTGTCGCCACTCTCCCCTGTTAATTGCTAACATTTCCGTCGCGAGTAGATAGTTCTACCCTCGTCATCATATTGAGTAGTGAAATTATAACTTCTTTTGGAATAAGGTGATTTATGAGACATAATTAAACCGTACCTAAGAAGTCCTGATGAAGTAGATGCGCCTCCCACGTTTTCCTCGATTGGCGTGTATGATAGTGGCCTCTCATTTTTGATAGAGTCCCACGCAGGTAGAGGAATGCTATAGACTTTGTTAGGTGGCTCTGGCGCAGTTTCTTTTGGTTCGAAGAATTCTGCTTCGTATATTGGCGAATATGGAGATGACGACGCCGCGATACGAATGATTTCTTTATCGAGCACCGCCTTCATACATTGGTGATAAGTAGATGGGACGACTTTGTTGTCGTGGATCCAGGGGCGTCCCAATATCATGTGGTAATCAGGTTCCTTCTCGATGACATGAAACTTCACCCTTGATTGGATAGGTCCCACCTTGAGATCCAAGTTGACATACCCGTAGGTATTAGTCATGTTTCCTTCAAAATCTTTCATTACAACAGGATGATGTACGATTTGATTTTTAGGAACCCTAGCGGTGCGCAGAGTCTTCAGAGTTATGATGTTGGCAGCAGCTCCAGTATCAATCAAGGCTCTTTTGAACTCCACGTTTTTGACGTGCGCCGTGACGTACAAAGCTCGATTATGTCCATCTTCGGCCATCATATCTTCTTCAGTAAAGGTAATATCCTTCACCATGGGCTCAGACGCGAGAGACATCTCTGAGACTTCTAGCGAGGGTGGGGTTAAATCCGTGTTGAAAGCGATGCGGTTGAGAGCAGCAAATGTGTCTACCCTCTGTCCCCTCGAGAAGTGTAATAATTCACATAAATTTTCTATTAAGAAAATAGCTTCTTGACTTACTGGTTTTTCATAGGTGGTGAAACTCTGGATGCGTTGAGGTGGGTTGGTGGCCTCATTGTGCGGGCCTTCAGTCCCCAGTCCCCTGTTAACAGAGTTATCTCCCATATCAGCGTATTGTCCGGCTATTACACGGAGCTGTTGGAAGGTGCGGGACCGGAATCTCCTCATTGGTTCTTGATGCCATGGCTCCATCCCTCCTATGCAAATCCCCACCAATTGTGATTCGTTCATCTCCCTGTTATGATAATCCAAAGCTTTGGCTCTGAATCTTTGTACGAAATCTTCGGGATCTTCCTCTTCTTCCTGATAAGTCTTTACCAGATCTGAAAGACTAACTTGGCTAGGAATGGGGGCATCATCTGCGGGAGCGACATTGATAGTGGCCCCCACAAGATGAGACGTGGTAGCAAGTGGCAGAGGCAAAGTAGGGCCCAAACTGAAAGAATGGGCGATGGTGGGAGTGAAAAGAGGAGATGGGTTGGGTCCCACTAGAGAGGGGACGCCATTAGGAGTGATGGTAGTCACGTTTTTGGTGGTGAGGCCAGCAGTGGCGCCTTGATGATTGGTTGTCCCTGCAGCACAAGATAGGGACATGTTGGAACAGGATAGGGATAAGGCGGACCCCTGCTGGACGTTCTGGAGAGATGAGGATGAAGTAGGCGTGGTGGATCCCACCAGAGGGGATGACACGCCCAAGGGAGAAGGGGATAAGGTTGGCCCCCTCTGAGTTGAGGCAGAGGCAAAAGTAGGGTTTGGGATAGTGATAGGGCTCACGGTTTGGGTTGGCCCCACTTGAGTTGGGATGAATGTGAGATTAGGGTTCTGGGACGTGTTGGGATTCACGTCCTGCATGGTGGGGCCAGCAGAGACTATGGCGCCACTAACCCTAGGGTTTGTTGCTCCACTCATAATGGATGAGGTTGTGGGACCACCGGTGATATTTTGAGAATTGGTATTCTCTGAACTCTGCCTCCTGGTTTCAACCATATCTTCTTAAAACTGAGATAATGACCTCCCACTGTGGTCGCCAAAATGTTTTAGGTATAAAACAAATAAAGGAATCTGAGGGGTAAAGTGTGAAGTGTAGTGATGTAATAAAAGATTGTGATGAATTCGAGAGGTCAAGATCGAACAAGACTCGCCTAAACCAAGAAATGGCCGTTCGAGTATTGCTTCAGTTACAAGAAGAGGATCTTAGGGTTGGTTTAGGGAGGGAAGCAGAGAAAGATGAGATCAGAGAATTGCTATGATTTTCTGTGATATTGAGATAAATATTGCTAGATAAGGATGAATATTCAGTTCTCACTAGATAATAAATGCTGAATGAGAAGAGTTAATCAATTATCGATAAGATAGACTTGATTATACTTGCACTGAACTTGTTAAACTTAACTGTTGGATGAGAATGAGATTAAGATGATTTCCCAACTGGTCGAGTGACCTATTTATAGCAATATATTCTCAACTGATCTCGTAAGAAGTGGAAGTAGTGGAAGAGTGGGAGTGAGGAAAGAGTGGGGTCAGTTGTTAAGAGTCTTGCGCCTAATATTAGGGAAGACTAACAACCCACTACCTTATCCCATCTTCTTAGCAACGTTCACACGACTTAGCTTTCTTTCTCGTTAAGTGATTGTGCCGTTGCAATCACACGTGCCGTAGACCGCCAAACCAAAACCCTAAAAGAATATCCCCCCATGTAACTAAATCTTGATTCTCGTAAGATTTGTTAAATATTTGTTTATTTGTTAAGTCAAAGTTGACTAGTGCAAGTCGTACCAATTACTGATAACTTAGGACTTTGCGATAAGATAGAGATTAAGCGATAAGCTTTGAATATCTCTTTAAGATTTGGTTTAAGGATTGAGCCGGGCAATCGCCATTTAAACGTAATAAGATAAATCTAAGGGTTGAGCTAGCAACCGCCATTAGATAAGATAAGATAAGTCATCTAAGGGTTGAGCTAGCAACCACCATTAGATAAAATAGGTCTAAGGATTGAGCTATGCAATCGCCAATTAGACCAAGAGGATTTCAGCAACTCTCTGTGGCAATAGTCAAATAAATACGACTTTCGTCTTGCCATAAATAAGGGAAATTAGTTTGTGGCATGTAATGCACCAATTCCCTGGATAATGAAGATATATGAATCCCCAAAATAATATAAGTCATAGCCATGAGCCATGATTAAGAATTATAGCACTGATTTATGGAAGCAAGTCCATAATCAGGAAAAACAGACGAATGATGCTATCACGGCGTAGCCATCATCAAGAATGCATAAGCATTGCCAATATAAGACCTAAAGATAGGCCACAATGATTATGATAAGCTATGTTGCATAGCATGATAATAATCCCACATTGGATATAAAAGGATAAGCCATAATATTTATGTTATTCTCAGATTTCTGAACAGTTTGCATGTTGTTCATTGGTAAAATCGCCCAGGCCAGCCTATATTAGATAAAAATCTGAATTTATGTTATAGGAAATTAACAGAGGAAAATATTTCGTGAAGGAAGAGCCTTCTAATTCCTTACGGATTGGGCTCTAAAAATCACGCCATGAAGAAATACGTGAGCTGAACTGCCAGATTTCCGAATTTGATTTAGGAAACTAGAGTATTATGGACTTAATAAAATCCATAATCCTCTAGGATTTGGATCAGTGAGGCCCATAAATAGGGGGAGGCTAGGAAGAGGTGAACCCTAGCTCAAAAGAGGCAAGGCTAGCCGTGAGGGGAGGAGGACAATCATGGACCTCCATAAGTATAAGTGAAGGAAAACAATAAGACCCCCGCGAATTAGGCGAGAGCCAACTATAAGGCCCCCCATGAATTAGGCTAAGCATGATTATGAGGCCTCCAATATTTGGCCAAGGCATAATCTTGGACCCCCAAGAGTTTGGCCAAGGCACAACCGTGAGCCTCCAAGCACTAAGCTAGGGCATGGCCGTGGATGTCCAAGACTAAGTAAAGGGAAGGATGCGTGGGCATCCAACTAGGGCAAGAGGTGGACGTCCAAAAATCAAGCCAAGGTAATAAACGTGGGTATCCAAGGTTTAGGGCGAGCTAAAAGCATGGATATCCAAAGTTGAGGCGTGCTAAAGATAATGGATATCCAAAAACTAAGGCAGGGGAGAATCATGGGCCTCCAGGGATTAGGCAAGAGAGGATGCATGGGCATCCAAAGATGAGGCGAGGCCAACACCATGGGCACCCAAATATGAGGCATGGCCAATGCCGTGGGTACCCAAAGATTGGGTGTGGCCAAGTTATTGGCGTGGCCAAGGTATTGGCGTGCCCAAGTTTAGGCGTGGCCAGGTTTTGGCGTGGTGGAGTTATTGGCGTGGCCAAGGTATTGGCGTGCCCAAGTTTAGGCGTGGCCAGGTTTTGGCGTGGTGGAGTTATTGGCGTGGCCAAGGTATTTGGCGTGGCCAAGTTTAGGCATTGCCAATACCGTGTACTCCTAGGGTTTTGGCTCGAGCATGAGCTAGGCTAATGCGCATGCATAGGTATTTTAATACGTAGGTCATGGATATGGACCATGCTACTAGGCTAGGGTCACGAGATATCAAAATATGGCTAATAGCAACCAAATATCTTATCCCTACTGTAAAAATAAACTCATACCTTATCTCGAGCTATTCCAGGACGCCAGAAATTGATGCGAAATTACTCATGTGACCTCGTCGCCAAAAACCACCATCAACATTAAGTCCCCTGCGCAGCATGGAACCGTGAGTGTTCCAGGGTGAGCACCAAGTTGATGGGCCAGCTACATCTGTATAGAAGCCTTATCCACGAACATGGAGTCCAAACAGGGCCTAAAGACGAAGCCCGTTCAAGTAATATCCAGAGAGCCCTAATTAGGTTAGGACTCTCCCAAATCGTGCGTGATATATCTTCAGGAGTTAATGACTTCGTCAGTCCACTTGTAGATGCATCTGAGTCAACTCCCCTTATGTAGGCAACAGTTACTTCTAAAATTTGAATTCTCGAAACCCTAAAATTCAAATACTCCGCGCCTATATAAATATATGTTTCAGAAAACGCCCTGGATCATACTTCCTCTGCATATCTTCTGATTTTCTTATAGCATGTCGAGCAACAGTAGCAGTGATGTTCCCTTGAGCCAATTTAGCAAGCGTAGGGCTTGGATTCCCAGTTCTGTAAGTAATTCTTCACTTGTGCTTCCACATATTATTTTAGAAATTTATTAATCACGGATTAACTGTAGAATGAAGAGGAAGGAGATAGCAATACCAGCAATCCACGAAGCAAGATGCCAAGGACAAGCAGCTCTTCACCGGTAAATCTCCTTTTTTATATATCCCATTTATTAAACACGAGAATATCTTCTTACTCTTTATTCTTTGCAGATTCGTAAGAAGAGTGCTCACGCCCCCTCAAGGAGGATGACCGAAATTCCCCATTCTCCTACTTACAGCCCTGTTTCAGTGGTAGACCTTGAAGACCACGTCCCACCTGGGAATAGCATTAGGGGAGGCCTTCCTTTTGATCCCGAGATGCGCTCCTTATCCCAATAATGCAAATCTGTTGGCGGTTTCTTAGTTCGGAAAGAGCATGTTTCCCTGTACACGAAGATATGGAGGAAGTACGGCCACATAGCTACTACCCAAGTCTTGGGTAAGGACTGCTCAACAGTCTTGGTATCCATGATCGTGTTGTTGATGTCGATGATAGCAGAAATGGCGCAAGGATCGTTGCACAAGGTTACTTTGTCTACCATTATGAAATGGGAACGTTTGTTTTCTTCTGCTGAAAATGTTAAGTTCAGAGTTGGATGGCTTCGAGCACGACTTGAAAAGATAAAAATGGACCGGTTGTCTTTTCTAGCAGATGGCCCTGATCCCGAAATTATCGATGAAGATGAAAAAACCATTGATGAAGAAACTGAGAAGGTTAATAAAATGGTGGAAAGCCTGAAGACCCTGGAACATGAGGTTGCTGCAGAGATGAAGGCTAAAGAGGAAGCGAGAGAAAGGGAATTGAAGGCCCTTAAAGAGAAAATTGCAGAAGAAACTGCGAAGGTGGGTGAAGCTATCCAAGATTTATCGGCCTAAACCGCGGCGTTTCAGGAAAAGATGGAAAGCTTGTATCAGAAAGATTATGCACTCCTGGAAGGCTTATTCTGAAGAAAGATTTATTGTTTTTTTTTTTTTTGAATTGAATAAGTAATATTTTCTGAATGAAAAAGTTTTGTAAGATTGCAATTGTTAAGTGCAAATGAGGTTTGCACTTAACTTGGAAGGAATCATAAAATTTTACAAAGATGTGATCAGAAATTCATACGTAATAAGGTTTGAGCCATTTCCCGTTGATTACCGTACCTTCGGGTTTTCCGTCTAAGGTAGAGATTTTGTAGTAGCCACTAAGCGCCGCTTTAGTCACCACGTATGGCCCATCCCAATTAGCCGAGAATTTTGGAGCTGACATATCTTGCTGAATATGCTTGGCAGTCTTCAATACCAAGTCCCCAACTTGGAAGACTCTTGGCTTTACCGCCTTATTATATGCTCTAGAAATCCTTCTTCTGTAAGCTTCCATATAAACTTCTGCCTTCGTACGCCTATCCTCAACAGTATTCAATTCCGCAAACCTAGAACCAGAAATATCGGCGTAGACTCCACTAGCCATGGCGATGCGCGCCGAAGGAATCTTGATCTCAGCTGGAAGAATGGCATCAGTACCATATACCAGAGAATATGGCGAAGCTCCTGTAGAACTCCTTGGAGAAATTCTGTATGCCCATAACGCCATGGGGAGCTTTTCATGCCAAGATCGCGGGTTATCATGAACGGTTCGACTCAGAATCCGAATCAACGTCTTGTTAGTGCTTTCAGCTTGCCCGTTTCCTTTAGGATAGTAAGGTGTAGAGCAAATATGCTGAATGCCATACTCTTGAAGTAATTCCCCCACATCTTGATTGACAAAAGGCGAGCCATTATCTGTTATGATGTGCTTAGGAACTCCAAATCTACAGATGATATGCTCCTTGATAAACTGAGCTATATTGACACCTTTGGTTTTCTTAAGCGGAATCGCCTCCACCCATTTCGTGAAATACTCAGTAGCGGTTATAATGTGCTCATGCTGTAGAGAAGACGCGGGATTGATCTTTCCAATAAGATCAAGTCCCCAGCTATAAAACGGCCAAGGAATGCTGATGGATTGCAGAGGAAGACACGGAGAGTGTATAAGGTTGTTATGAACCTGACACTGATGACACCTTCGAACGAACATGGCAGCATCGTCTTCCATAGTAGGCCAATAATATTTTTCATGAACTTGTAAAAATAACTTCTTCTTACCTTGGTGTTCGCCTTCATGCATCTCCTTGAGTACGGTACTCGTTTCCGGATCTGCCAAGCAGCGTAATAAATCCCCACCAAAGCTTTTGCGGTACAGAATTCCTTCGTGAAAGACGAACCTTGCTGCTCGCCTTTTCAGCCTTTCCGCATCTTTCTTCTCAGCAAGTAGGACATGGTCCCGGAGATATTGGATGTAAGGTTCACGCCAATCTCCGACGGGATGTACCATCAAGGCTTCAGAATGATGTACAGCAGATTGGCACTTACTGCAAGAGCCTTGTATTTCTCTGGATTGAGTCTCCATGGTGGGCCAGTAGTATCCCAACCGTTGGAGTCGTCTGTATAGAGTGACCACTAGACTTTGTCCGCAGATTTCCTTGTGGACGTGATGAAGTCGTTGTTGGGCCTCGATATCTCCAAGACATCTGGATAAAGATCCATCTGAATTCCTATGATAAAGAATTCCATGCAATAAGAAAAAGTTCTTCAGGTCTTTGAGACGAACTTTCCTTTCTGGTGACGATTGAGTGAGTTCATCGATGACAGGTGTCCTCCAATCATGTGCCGCTGACTCGCCAGTTTGTGCCAACCAAGTCGATGAAAGCGTACGCTTATGCACGGTGAGAGTCGTTTCCATACCTTCAAACTGTAACTTTGAAGCCAATGTTGCTAGACAATCAGCATGCCTGTTGTTAGTTCGACCAGTATGAACGATAATAGCTTCAGAGAAACGAGTTAATAGTCTCTGTGCTTCAGCGCGAAAAGGAGCTAGAGTGACCTCCTTTAATGACTAAACACCATTCATTTGATTCACCAGTAACTTGGAATCACCCCGAATTTCCAGATTGGTGGCTCCCGCTTGTTCGGCCAACGATAATCCAATCAGGAATGCTTCGTACTCCGCTGAATTGTTAGTACATCGGAAGTCTAATTTGAATGAGTGTGAGAATACCTCGCCGGTAGGAGAAACCAATACTATTCCATCTCCTCCAGTGTTGTTACTTGGTGTAGCGGAGCCATCGAAGTATAATAGCCAAGTATCTTCTTTGACCAGGGATATTTCCGGGAATTCTCCAGGTACATCTTCATGCAGGGCGGTGGTATCTTCTCCAGGGAAGGCTGCAAGAAGATCTGCGACAGCTTGTCCTTTGATCGCTTTCGGAGCCACACAAGCGATATCAAACTCCGACATCTGTAGTAGCCAACGTGCTGGTCTTCCGAGCAGAGCCGGTTTTGACAGGAGGAATCTTATGGGGTCCGCTTTTGTGATTAGCACGACCCTGTTTGATAAGAGATAATGCCTGAACTTCTGGATTGCGAAGACTAAGGATAAACATGCCTTCTCTACCTTCGGATAGCGAAGTTCAGCATTCTTCAGAGTACGACTAATGTAATATACTGGATATTCAACATTATCATCACCTTCTTGCGCGAGGAGTGCTCCAATAGCAGTGTCGCTTGATGCCGTATAAAGAAGTAGAGGACGTCCCTGCACTGGTGCTTTCATCACTGCTGGTGATAGTAGTAATTGTTGGATCTTCCTAAAAGCCTCCTCTTGGACGGGAGACCATATGAAATCTGCTCCCTTCTTGAGTAGAGGAATGAATGATACCACGAATTGTGCTAAGCCGGGAATGAACCTCCGTATGTAATAGACCTTCCCCATGAAGCTTTTGAGCTCTTTTACCGTCTTCGGCGGCGGCATTGTGGTGATTGCTTGCGTTTTGGTAGGGTCTACCTTGATTCCTTCTTCAGTTACTTGAAAGCCTAAGAACTTGCCCGAAGAAACTCCAAACGCGCACTTCAGAGGATTCATCTTCAATTTGTATTCTCTGCATCGATCAAACACCTGTCTCAGCACGTCTAGGTGAGATGCTCGTGTTTTCGATTTGACCAGAACATCGTCCACGTAATCTTCAATTTGTTTATGCATCATATCATGGAATATTGCTGTCATGGCTCGCTGATAGGTAGCACCTGCGTTCTTGAGTCCAAAGGGCATCACAGTATAATGAAAATTCTCAATTGGAGTTCGGAAAGCAGTCTTACTTGCATCTGAATCATACATCTTGATCTGATTGTATCCACTGTACCCATCCATGAACGAGAACATGGCGTGACCGCAGGTAGCATCCACCAGCATGTCGATGTTGGGTAGTGGGAAATCATCCTTGGGACAGCATTTGTTTAGATCCCTGAAGTCCACACAACACCTGATTTGACCATTCTTCTTCTTGACTGGTACCACGTTGGCTAGCCAAGTAGGATGGTGAATGGGTTTGATGAACCCTGCAGAGAGTAGCTTTTGAATCTCGATTTTGATTTGTTCTTCTATCTCATGTCGAAAATGGCGTGGTTGTTGTTTCACCGTCTTTGAGCCGGGTAGAATGTGAAGGTGATGTGTCACCAGCTTGTCGTCTAGCCCGGGCATTTCTTCATAGGTCCAAGCGAAAACATCCTGGTACTCTTTGAGAAGATTAACTAGGGCTCCACGCTCCTCTGCTGATAAGGATGAGCTGACAGAGATAGGTCTGGGAACCTCATCAGTCCCTATGTTGACGGTTTCAAGAGCATCAGTTGTGGAGTTGGATCCATCTTGTAGCTGTGGCGGAGCTTCCTGGATTTCTTCTTCTAAGGATCCTTCATTCTGATATCATTCTTTGATGCGGGGAGGTTTGTCGCCACTCTCCCCTGTTAATTGCTAACATTTCCGTCGCGAGTAGATAGTTCTACCCTCGTCATCATATTGAGTAGTGAAATTATAACTTCTTTTGGAATAAGGTGATTTATGAGACATAATTAAACCGTACCTAAGAAGTCCTGATGAAGTAGATGCGCCTCCCACGTTTTCCTCGATTGGCGTGTATGATAGTGGCCTCTCATTTTTGATAGAGTCCCACGCAGGTAGAGGAATGCTATAGACTTTGTTAGGTGGCTCTGGCGCAGTTTCTTTTGGTTCGAAGAATTCTGCTTCGTATATTGGCGAATATGGAGATGACGACGCCGCGATACGAATGATTTCTTTATCGAGCACCGCCTTCATACATTGGTGATAAGTAGATGGGACGACTTTGTTGTCGTGGATCCAGGGGCGTCCCAATATCATGTGGTAATCAGGTTCCTTCTCGATGACATGAAACTTCACCCTTGATTGGATAGGTCCCACCTTGAGATCCAAGTTGACATACCCGTAGGTATTAGTCATGTTTCCTTCAAAATCTTTCATTACAACAGGATGATGTACGATTTGATTTTTAGGAACCCTAGCGGTGCGCAGAGTCTTCAGAGTTATGATGTTGGCAGCAGCTCCAGTATCAATCAAGGCTCTTTTGAACTCCACGTTTTTGACGTGCGCCGTGACGTACAAAGCTCGATTATGTCCATCTTCGGCCATCATATCTTCTTCAGTAAAGGTAATATCCTTCACCATGGGCTCAGACGCGAGAGACATCTCTGAGACTTCTAGCGAGGGTGGGGTTAAATCCGTGTTGAAAGCGATGCGGTTGAGAGCAGCAAATGTGTCTACCCTCTGTCCCCTCGAGAAGTGTAATAATTCACATAAATTTTCTATTAAGAAAATAGCTTCTTGACTTACTGGTTTTTCATAGGTGGTGAAACTCTGGATGCGTTGAGGTGGGTTGGTGGCCTCATTGTGCGGGCCTTCAGTCCCCAGTCCCCTGTTAACAGAGTTATCTCCCATATCAGCGTATTGTCCGGCTATTACACGGAGCTGTTGGAAGGTGCGGGACCGGAATCTCCTCATTGGTTCTTGATGCCATGGCTCCATCCCTCCTATGCAAATCCCCACCAATTGTGATTCGTTCATCTCCCTGTTATGATAATCCAAAGCTTTGGCTCTGAATCTTTGTACGAAATCTTCGGGATCTTCCTCTTCTTCCTGATAAGTCTTTACCAGATCTGAAAGACTAACTTGGCTAGGAATGGGGGCATCATCTGCGGGAGCGACATTGATAGTGGCCCCCACAAGATGAGACGTGGTAGCAAGTGGCAGAGGCAAAGTAGGGCCCAAACTGAAAGAATGGGCGATGGTGGGAGTGAAAAGAGGAGATGGGTTGGGTCCCACTAGAGAGGGGACGCCATTAGGAGTGATGGTAGTCACGTTTTTGGTGGTGAGGCCAGCAGTGGCGCCTTGATGATTGGTTGTCCCTGCAGCACAAGATAGGGACATGTTGGAACA
>JAJJMA010282075.1:0-26838 GCA_023529015.1 Papaver nudicaule | reverse complement strand
TAATTCTCTAATTATTGTGGACTGTCCGAAGCTATTAGAATCGTGCAAGAAGAAATGGAGCTGGTCAAAGATTATTAGAACGGAGCCTTCTTTAGACAATGTAAATTCGCTATATCCTCCGTTTGTCTAGCGTTGTTAGTAGTTTTTGTTTTCCTGAGAATGTTTTAAATTACGGATTATTTGCATCCAGTAAGACCCTCTTAGAGACAACTGTACTGTTCGCACAGAAGAAATTCTTGCCTACTACAACAGTGAAATTTGTCAACGCCATGGAACAATCAATCCATCCGGATCAAATCTACACAAGATAAAGAACGATGTATACAAGCAGGTGATAAGCGAGCACAAACGTGCTTGCGAGAAATTTCTTTAATTAGAAATTGATATACATCCTTAATCTTCTTCTGTTCTTCAAAGATGAAAGGATGGTATATATGTGAAGACAGGTACGATTCTCTATATTATTTCCTTAAGTATTTTTTCAGATTATTTTGTAGAACCCTAGTAATATGAAAAGTCTATTAATTAATGGTACGGCAATGTTCCTTATTTAATTAATATAAGATAATAAAATTCACATCTCATATGAATTGTTGAGCTTCGCTCCAAAAGAGATGTATCCACTTTCAAGAGTTATGTGATTCTTGATCTGATGGTTTGTGTTTCACTAATATCTTATAAGCATCCGGGACTCCTGACTTACAGTGAGCACCCTATCAAAAGGGGGAAGATGCTACCACATCCAGAAGGGTCCAAAATGTAATGACTTGATGTGGGTATCAACGCTTCATGAACCATAATCAGAATTCCCCCTGCCTCTGGCTCCTAAGGCAAGAGTCGAGATCAGGATCCATGAGAATTACTGACTACTGGCTCAGAAGATTATGTAATCTATCATAACGTTGATATTTAAACTTAAAGTGACAAGGCATAATTGCATATTAATTTTTAATAGAATGGTCACGTATTTTGGAGGAACATGAATTTTCTCGGAACATAATATTGAAAGATTTATTTTAGAGAAATTCATACATTGCCTAAAATAAAAGGGTTATTAATAAAGAAGTCCTTAGTGGACTCGTTCCGGAACCGACAAGGCTCGCTAAAGGTCTATATATATCGTGAACATTGGTCGTTGTTCGTGAACACAAAACCCTAGGTTTCGGAACCCACCACCTTTTGGATCACTCAACAACTTGGAAGACTCGAATCCACAAAGAGAGCTCCTTGATCTCAAGTAAGTAATTTCTTCATATTACTTCATTATGTCTAGATCTACAAAGGTTTCCAAGAAATCAAGGAAAGGGAAATCTTCTTATGTGTATGACTCTAGGGTTGGATTATACTTCTATGATGATGTGTTGCAACAAATTTCATGAAATTTCTTCAAGGAAAATCATCATGGAAAGAAAGTATGAAAAGACATCGAATGATGATTTCTCAAACTTCATGGATTCATATGATTGGGGAAATATTTTTGATGGCCTGGGATTTGGTGGTGATAAATTGGTCAAATTGTTCTATGCCAACATTCATGACATCAACCATCAAACTTGGGAGTTTAAGACTCTTATTGGCGAAACCATTGTTTGTGTAGATCGCTATGTCCTTAGGTCTATCCTAGAATTACCGGTGAGAACCGTTCGTGTACCCGCATTTGAACAAGATCGCCCTACATTTGATGAAATGTCTAAAATGCTTGTTCAAAAGGTTGTAACTTGGGATAACAATCGTTTTCCTATGAAAGATTTATCTCTAGTCTTAAGCCTTTGGTAAGATCGGGGTAACCAATTTGTGTCCTTCATCATGCACCCATGCCTATTGGAACCAAGAATTTACGGAACTTATGTATTTTTTCTTGGAAAGGAAGGGTATTGTTGATATTTGTGGATTTATATTGCTTCAAATGCTAGATATGACATCGTTGAATAAGTGCCTTGGCTTTCCTTGTTTAATCTCTAGAATTTGTGAGTATTATAAAGAATGACCTCTTGATGATAATTTGGTCAAGCCAAAAGTTCTCACGAATAGTTCTATTCGAAAGATCGAGACCAACATCAAGAAACATATTCATGCTTCTTCCTCGGCGCTCATTCCTCAAGATGCTAATATCAAAGATTTACTTCTTCAAGTTCTCGAAGGGTAACGAATTTTGAAGAACAATGTCTATTGCATCCAAAAACAAGTAGAATTGATTGGCACTCATTTGAAGATTGAGCAAGAGATGGTCGATGTTAGAGCTACCTACAATGAAAGTAACTCGGAAGAAGAAGATATTGCATAATTTAATTCCTTTCAAAAATTGCTCCATATGGGTTGGGTAAACAATTATGCACTACTTATCTAAGATGTCTCTCTTTTTCATCAATTAATAGAGGTTATTAAATTAAAATCTTAATTGATGATTGCAATGCTTGATCTTAATTGATTATCTATATGAATGTATTGCATATATCGTGAACTTGCTTTTTTAGCCATACCACCTGTTCGGTAAAGCAGTTCATGAAGAACTATCAAAATCAATGCTTCTGACTCTTATGGCTAAGGGGAGACGATTTTGATAAAGAGGAACCTCGTAGGATACAATATTGAACTCCGCTGGATTAAATGTTGTACCTTTAATTCTTAGTCTTACAATTACTAGAAAGGGGTAACCTAATGTTTTCTCTAAAGGCGATGGTTGACCGAAACTCTCTGAGAAAGTAGGAAGATTAAACCTTGAATTCCTGTTTGACCGTAACTGGCTAAGGAAGAAAAACATAATTGCAATTTTACTTGTAAAATTGTACTTCACCCAAGAATTTATTCCAAATCCTTGCTTGGGAAGGTCGTCGCGTTGTTCCTTATGGAATGCCACATTATGGGGGAGAGTTCTTTTGAACTTGTGCTTCATGGTAATATCTTTTTGGGGTGTGCGGTTGTGGAAATTGCAAGAGAATTGCATCTTTTTATCTCTCGTTTCAGGTATGTTTACCTTTGTCTACATTGATTATTGCTATTTTATGAGGATTCCTATTTTTCTTTTTCTTTTGTCTATTTTGGTGACAAAAAGGGGGAGAAATCTTGTATTAAGAGAGAGTAAAATCTTTCTATCTACTATGACAATTGTCTACGGCATTGTCATAGGGGGAGTAAAATCGATGTGCTTGTCATGTCAAAGCAAAAGTTAGTGTATTGAGTAAGGGGGAGAACATATCATATTTTGTAGTATCTTTAAGCATCAATGCAATATGCTTACAAGTTTTATATACTACTCAATTGCATAACAAACTCCTGTTGGACTATGTCCTTCTAAGAACCAAGATGTGTGGTATCTTTGAAGTTTGATATCTCTACCTTGAATCTTCACCTGCAGGAACACTCTTATTCGAAGACGTTGAAGATTACAAGAAGATCAAGTACATTATGGTTAAGGCTAAAAGATTTTACTTTTTGAATCCAAATGTAAGATTGGTTTTGTCACTAAAATTGAAAAAGGGGGAGATTGTTAGAGCATTGCTCGGTTGAACCCACTGATGTTGCTATCTCAAGTCAGTTGTCAAGTTTAGATGACAAAAACACAATCCTTGATAAGTTTACTCTACAACTCGGACTAGGATAGTTTTAGGTAATCGAGACGAAGACCGTTGAAGACGAAGACCGGAGCTTACTACTTGATAAATCATAAGGTCCTCGCTAAAGGTTAGAAAGGCTTTCCTTTCCATATTTCGTATTTACCATTCTATCGTATCAATAGTCTATGATGTTGTTTATAAGATCCGAAGGTATTCTAGGATTCTTCGCCTTTGCATTTGTCACAACCTTGATAATATGTATAGGTAGAGTAAGTTGAATTGTCTCATGAAATGACCTCAACGGTGAACGCGTACATATGTTGCCCAAGGCATTTCCAGAGAACGAGTGAGTCTGTATGAACGCGTACATACGAGTTCAAGGTTTTTCCTGAACTCCAAAAGACAGCTATGTGAACGCGTACACATAAGCCATGTAAAACTCTCACTTTCATATTATGGAGTTTTCGGTTCTGGAATGATTAGTTCACGTACTTGTCATTACTTAGCCCATGGAATTCAACTACTTAATCCACGCGATGTTCAAACATGTTTTGGACCAGAAGTCGCAAACCTTCAATCAAGGTTGAGTCATCTTTAACTATTGGCCTATTCCAAAGTTAGAAGAAGATTGAGAATGGGTATTCAAGCTATGGACTTTCCTAGTTCCAAAACTTGCTTGAGCCCTACTCAAGGTTGCTTAACTTTTAAGCAAAGCCTCCCTTGGTGATCACTATAAATAGATGACCTTCTGCAAGATACAATCTCAATCCTCTATACATCTGTGTATCCTTACATAAAGGTTGGTCATCACCTCGAAGTCCTTTTGGACTACGACTATTGAAAAGACTTCACTTGAGGATCGTGAAGCACAGGTCGGAAGTCAGATTCATGTCCTGTATCTTGGGTCGATTGAATTCTTTCAATCTTATCATGACCAAGATTTGATAGAAACTTCGTAAGGTAGATCTTGTATCATAAACCCTAGAAGTTTCGTAACGCAAATTCACGAACTAGGTTTAATACTAAGTTCGTCAAGCGTTAGAAGGTAAAATTGTTTAGGCTAGATCAATAAGCCCTATTCAGTAAAACCGATTTCCATTAACCTTGACTTTAAGTCTAAATCACAATCGTATTCTTGTTTAATTATTTGGATACTTTTAGGCGTCCTGTTAGAGGCAGGGTAGCGCTAGTCTTCACGAAGGGAAGTGGAGCAACTCCTAGGCCTGTAAAGGACGTCAGCTAGGGGAATCAAGTACGTAGGAGCACATTGGTAGCTGAATTTCTTGTAGGGTTAATTCAGTCTCGATACATTCCAGTCCGAAGTCTGAGAGTAGGCTAGCGTCTGTATTCGGTTAATACTGAGGGTGTTCACATCTGGACGAGTTCCCGGGGTTTTTCTGCTAGTTTGCAGTTTCCTCGTTAACAAAATTCTGGTGTCTTGCATTACTTTTCCCTTCCGCATTATATTGTCTATGATCTATATAATTGAAGTAATTGCAAATTTGTTGATTCATATAACCTTTGAGTGAATCCATCTCTATTGAGATCTGCGAGAACTACATTCTTGTTAGGGTTCGGTTCTCTGAACTATACTTAGGTTGTTGTTTGAATATTGATTTGTGAGATCGTTCAAACAACTATAATCAACTAGGTTCACGAATACAAAAGTTGGTGGTATATCTCGGTATCCCCTCCTTTTCATCTTGTGCATGGGTGCACAAGATAACAAAACCCATATATATGTGTATTGATGTTTTGTAGATAGTTAAAGTATTAGATGAAAAAAAATAGTGAAATTTAGATTTTTCATGTTTAAATTAGGGTTTAGTATGATGAAGTAAAGTTAGTATGATGAATATGATTGTATTATTGGAATTCATATGATTATCACATTGATAGTATGATGAAACTCATTGAAGTTGAGAGTATGATTGAAATTGAGTATGTTCATTTGATTTAAATTGTGATGAAATTGATTTAAATTGTGTTGATTTTGTGATGAAAATGATTTAAATTATGTTTATTTTGTGATGAAAATGATTTGAAAATTGTGATGAAAATTCATTCATTATTTATCGTAGGATGGAAGAAGAGTGTGTGTTAGAGGTAGTATCTGGGAAAAACTTACTTGGTGTGCAACATAGATGTCAAGAGCCATTATGTAAAACTCGGGAACCCAACTTTAGAGGTAGTTTGAAAGAGATAAGGAAGTTATATGAAATTATAGTGATAAACAATCTTGCGCACAACAATACTGTGATAATTGCGGATTTTCTAGTATTTTTAAGTTTGATTTCACCAATTCGGATAGAGGCTTAGTGGAAGCCGTAGCCGAGAGATGGTGGCAGAAAACGAAGAGCTTTCATTTTAGGGAGTTTGAGCTGGGGCTTCTTCCAGTAGATTGGTATATGTTAACTGGCATTCCCACTGGTGACCCCTCAAAACGTTAAGTAATTATGCCGCCTTTGCCGGTTGGAACAAAGTATAAGGATCTGAATATATATTTTGAGAGTGATTTGCATGATGCTGCTACGTGGGATGATACTGGAAACCAAACATCCTTGGGTATTTTGAGAGCCTACATTCTAAGTAGAAAAGACCATGATAGTACTCAAATTGATCATATTCCCTAGGAGGTTTAATAATATAACAGGTTATGTCCACAGAGCACTCAACCAAATGAAGAAATTTCTATTACCCTGTCCAGACATCTTGATTTCAGATGAAATGGGTTGTTTAGTTTAACAAGGGGTAACATAAATCCAAATACTTTGAAGCTCCTGAGATCACAAAGAATGGTCAGGGGTAACCTGATGGACAAAACACCACTCATATGATAACTCAATTACGGAAACCTTAATACTAGTAGTCAGCATAGCAAAACAGCCAAATACAACTAGGTGGTGCAGAGCTCAACAAATTGCCACTATTCGTAAGCAGCATCATAATGGATATATCAACTTAGGAATTTGCGACTTGTATAGTTCGCGACTGATCCCTTGGCACTAACCTTAGTATACATGAAATCTTTCGGTGTATTATGAACTAGCGAGGAGTGCCAAGTAAAATAGAATATTCTCAAATAAAGCCAATGATACATTATACCGTTCAACATTTTGGTTGACACATTTTGTCGAACATGTAGGCAACATTACTTTAATTTGAAATGTTTTGACAATAGAGAGTATAAAATCATCTTTGGCCAGATAATTCAATCCAGTTTTAAGAAAATCACCATAAAAAACTCTAAAACTTCATACATGTCAAACACGCAGAACCAAATAAATCAAGTGTTGACTAATAATTGAAAAAATGAAACCAATCATACCAGCCACGAACATGATATTAGTGATCGATAAAACGGAGAATAATCATCGTACAAATATCAATAACAATAAATGAAGAAACAAGACGAAAACCTCACCAAGAGAGAGATCGATTGATGAATTACTGCTCTTCCAATAGAGAAGTTGGGATTTTTCTAGGGCAGAGAGAACGAAAAGAGAGAAAAAGGAAATTGAGGACAACATCTTGGAAATTTTAAATTTCTGTAGGGGCATATTAGACATTTCTAAGATTTAATAGAGGTTTGGTTGAAAGATAGCACCTGGTTGGTACTATCTACTTTTGTAGAGTTTAGCCTCTTACTTGGTAGAGGTAGAGGAAAAAACAAACACCAACTAAAGTGGGGTCCACCTCTACATAGAGGTAGGTAGAGGTTAGCCTCTGTATAGAGGAAAAAACAAACATGTTGTTAATCTTTTTATGGAGTGTTGTTTTACATTACAGTTTGTGCTATATTTTTCATTTCATGTTTCCAAAAATTATTTTGAGTTTAAAAAAAATAATACAAAATTGTAAGTTTATTCTTACACTCCCTCTACACCTTATAATGGCTAGTTTTTCGAATCACCAAAATTCAAAATTCAAAAAATATAGCCGTTAACTAGGCGTTGGGGATTTATCTATATAAAGAGAGAACTCTTCTTCTCAAACATTCATCTTTCTAAAAATAACTCTTCTTCTCAAACCTTCTTCTCACACCTTCATTCCAACCAATCAAAAGAAAAATCACTTCAACAATGTCAAGTTCATCTTCAAATACCACAAGGCCAACTCGATCACCACAAGAGATACTATCTTTACTACGGAAACCATGGGAAACCACCTCAACATCTCCTCCAGCATTTCCTCCTCGTAGACGTTATCGACACTTCAATGAAATGATAGTTGATGAATACTTTCATGATTACTCTCCATCTCAAAAACCATTATCTCCTCCTCGGTCAACACGAAAGAAGCCGAGTTTTGCTCCATTTACGTGGAATGAAGATAATTGTCTCTGTAGAAACGTGATGTGGTACTATCCAAAACCGGATGAAATAAGACAAAGTCGTGGTTGGGTCAATTGGTCAGAATTGTGGATTATGTTGAACACGACTTCAACAAAGAATCTAAAGAATTTGTGCAAGATGTAAATGGGTTGTCGAGACGATGGAGTATCACACAAAAAAAACTCCATGAATTTATGCATATGGGGAGATTGGTCAAAGATCGACTTGGGGATAAGACTGAGGATGATGAAGTTCTAGCTAGGACTTTGAAGTTATGGAAAGAATGTAAAGGAAAAGAATTCAAGTACGAAGCACATTACCATGTCCTCGGGGATTTTCTCGCAACCAAGTATGTAGGTTGAGTTATGAGTAATCATTGAAGTTATTTAGAAGTTCATTTTCATGTTTTTAATTTAGAAGTAGAATTTTAATTTCAATGTAATTCCTTTTAAGGAATACTCATTCGTAATTTTCTCCTAAAAAGTGTGACGAACACATTACTCGAATGAGCGGATTTAAATTTCAATGTAATCCTTTAAGTTATTAGTTAATGAAATTTATTTATTTTTTTAAATATTTTTTTACATATAGTGCAACTTGTATTTATTTTTTGATTTTTTGGTATGAAATTTGTTCATTTTTGCCTAAATTATGACCGTAGATTGGTGGAGTAACGTGAATGTGAGAAAACAGGTTTAGGAAAACATTATATTGCAGGTGTAAACTGGGTGTATGAAAAAAGTCAAACTCGAAAAACTTATTTAGCGCTGAACCATTCAGCGCAGAAAAAAAGTGTTGAATGGTTCAGCGTTTTTTCACTTTTTCAGCGCAGAACGGTTCATCGCTTCAATCTTGCTACTACTTGAGTTACTACCAACTGCTAGGCGAGAGAAGTAGTACTAGGGGAATAGAAAACACTTTTGGTGGAAGTAGTATCTCAATCTTGCCCCATAAGACTAAGCCTAAAGTTATTCTTTCATAATATAATTAAGCTTAATTTTGTAAAGTGATGATCATAAACTTGGAAGTTGCTACAATTAGCAATAGTCTTGATTATGGAAACTCCTTAAGAAAAGACAATTTTGTTAATTGCGGAAAGACTCCTAAGTTAGGTACTTCAAAGCTATTATTAGAAGTGATTTATTTATGTAAATTACTTGTGTGTTAATTATGTTAGGCACCTTTGAATTAAAGGAAATGATACTCAATGTACGAAATAACCTATATATGGAAACAAGTTACTTATTTCCTAATATAAGTGATTACCTTATTTGAGAGAGCTTAATTCCCAACTGAACTAGTCCTGGACGTTCACTATAAATAGGTGGTTCATGTAGCTACACAAACATCCCTTTGAGAATTCATGTATGTGCTACATAGGTCGAATTTCCACTTTTCGTTCTTCGTGAACAAGAGTGAGTTTTTGCAAAGACTTCACTTTAGGGATCAGTGAAGCACAAAACAATTATCTTTCTTGATAGTTCTTTTGTATCTTGATTTGATTAATACTTCTTGACTATTCTAAGGTCCTTCTCTTCTGCTATAATTCCATTCAAGAATTATTGATCAAAAGATCAAGGTTTGATATAAACTTCATTTGAAGTTCTACAAGAACTCTAGGATTTCCTAGATTGATCTTGTAAGGTAGATTTTCGTGTTCGGTATATCTTGTAATTTTTGGAAGAGAGTAAAACCCACGAAAAAGAACTAGGGTTTATCCTAAAGTTAGAGATTTCCATTAACCTTGACTTTACGTAAAAAGGAGATCAAATAATCATCATGTTGATATAGGGTAGCGAAAGTTTTATCTATTGTAGAGAAGCAACTTCTAAAAGAGAATTTATATTCTGCTAGAAGGTTTTGCAGGTGGTTGAATACAAGACTGAAGATAAGCTCTTGAGGGTGTGGTTAGTTTCTTTTTTACATCTAGTCCGTAATTGCTCTTGTGCAATAAGTGTAATAGCTTAATCAGTGCGTGTTCAGTCTGGACTAGGTCCCAGAGTTTTCTAGAAGATTGTAGTTTCCTCGTTAACAAAAATCTTGGTGCCTTGCTGTATTTTATTTTTCCGCATTATATTCTTGTTAGATATAATTAAAGTATTACAAGTGGTGTTGATTTCAACCTAGATATAATTCCTCGTGAGTTCATAATCTTGGAGTCAAAACTCTAACAAGCTTGCCTTGTTTAAAATTCAGTTCGCGAGTTTTCCGTGAACAAAACAAGTCTCATATTTGTTTGAATTCTTGTCTTGATTAAGAGATTTATCTAGTTTGACCTTGTGATACAATCCCCGTGATTGTACAAGGGATAATTGTCTATTTGGTTCGTGATCAAAAGTTGGTGGTGTACCTTGGTATCCCCTCCTTTTCAAGATCATGTCTATCTGAGAGATACATGAGTTATCTGTTAAACCCGTGTAAATATCCCGAAGATATTCACCAAACAATTTGCGAACCTTTTGGACTTGAGATCCAGCATAAAAAGTTGGATGCCTTATTCACGTACATGTACTCGTTCAAAACATGACTTTTGGTACACATAAGGAAAGTTCGGTGCCATTGTTCACGAACCAGTTCGCGAACTGCCTGTTCTCAAATTAGGATTTTAACTGGATCCGCTTGAATTACTTGGGCCAGGCCAATTTCCGTACTTAGACATGGACACGTCCTGAGCTATAATCCATCACATTTGCTCTAGAGTATTACTTCTTATATTCATTATTCTCCTACATTGATTTGCAAGAAAACCATTGCAATGTAAAGTGTATTGAATCTATCTCATACATATCTTGTAAACTTAGTATACTTGGAAAGAATACCAACATAACTCATGGTTATGTAGACAAGAATACATACATCTCAATATGTTATAGTAACTACTAAAATAGACGACTATTTCAGAAGATATAATAAGTAGAAAAGACGTAATTCCACATGAAGTCAAAACTCCTACTAAACTCTTGTCAACGGAGAATAGATGATCTCTTCGTGATAAGCTTTGTCTTCTTCTTTAAGGTTTCAACTACCTAGTCAATATTCCAATTCCGAAATCTAAACTTTAGTAGACTAAATCAAGAATTGTGTTTTGACACCTAAAACTGACAACTAGCTTGACCGAGCACTCTAATACTTTCACAGTTTTGGTAATTTTGGAGGGAACTACCATTATGTTGGCGTTTTGATGCCTTCCTTCATTCTTTTTAAAATGTTGCGCTTGTCTCATCTGATTTTGGTACTTCGGTGGTTTTGCCGTCTCTAGCTAGCGCCGAATCTTATAGTTATTACAAGGGTAATTTCGTTTTTTTATTCCTATTAATATAGTGATGATGCCTTCCTTCAGTGATCACATAGTGTCTTTGAAAGTGGATAATCCTCAACAATATCTTTTGCCTTTCTCTACTCCTGCCGGTTTCTAGATTCATGTTGATTTTTCTTCCGTTGCCGGCTTTTCCTCGGCTCTTCCTCTTTTTGTCTACGATTACTGCTTAGCTACTATCGACATGGCAATTTTGGTAATTTTCTTCTCCCGTTGCTTTAGATCTTGGGTGACTTGTTATGTTGGTTTTTTTCTTTCTTCTCCAAATTTTTAAATTCGAATACGAATCTTGCTCTGTTTTGATATTGTTTCTTCGTCTACTCAGATGATGTTGACATTCTTTCGAAGGATGTCGGCGACATTCAATATTTTCCCGCTCGCGTTCTAACTTCTCTGCATTCTGATGACCAGCCGTAAGCATAAACCTTGTCTCTTATCTCTGAGACTCGTAGAAATTCATTATACAGTAACGGTTTTTCTTTAGGTGCGTCCCCTCCTTGTCAACAATCAAATCAAGATTTTTAAATAAAAAAAAAAATTAGTCCAAAAATCAGAAAACAAATTATGAAAAATCGTCATGGTCGATCTTATGTTGTCCAAACCGGATTAAATATTTATATAATGTAATATCTCTTTCTCTCGCAAATTAATCTGATTGCACATAGGTATATGAAGCTGAGAGCACTGCACAATCTTATATGTTGTTCTTATCATTAATGATGAGTTGAAAATTGGGAATGGCAACAAACACAAAATTTTGGTTAGATGCATGGTTTGGCAATAAACCTTTCATAGAAAATTAGCTTACCAGGCAACATAAAAAAAATAAGAAAGCCACAATGGCAGATTTAATCAACAGTAACAGATGGAGAATTCATCTCAGAACCAGGCCATCTACAACAGTCACCACTCAGTTTAACAATTTCATTATTCTGCTAGGTAGTCCCCCAATACTTATTGATGCACCAGATTGCATTAATTTCATGGCAAATTAAGAATTTACAGTCAAAGATCGCTTATGAATCAAATGCACCCAGCTTCACCAAACTTTGATTACATTTGGAGGAAGAATGTACCTCCCAAAGCGCAAGTATTTGCTTGGTTCGACGTACAAAATGTTGTACCAACTACTGACAATCGAATCAAAAGGGGATGTGAGATTGAGATGAAAGAATGCAGCCTATGCAAGACAATAGATGAGACAAACTGTCAATTCTCAAAGAGTATCTGGAAATACTTCTCTGACTCAATGAAAAAATTGGTCTCACAAGTCATCAATGAAGGATCATTTTGCTCTATGGAAAAGCAAGAAAAGTAGGAAGATAAACTAGAAAGTTTGGTCCATTCTTCCCTTTGCAATAACATGGTCAATATGGAGTGAAAGAAATAGAAGGGTCATGGGAGAGAAAAGAGAAATAGATAAAGGTGACATAATAGTGGAGATAAAAAGAAAAATATATCAATGGGGTGCTCTCTATAACTGGTTCAAATACCATAATTTCAGGGATCTAATCACTAACTGGGAGGCAGTCATGGACTATAATTTATCACCTGAATTGTAACTGCAATATGCATAGAATGTAACTGAATTTTATCTCTGAACTTTATGGACTTATGCTTTGGGCTTTTGCCTTGGGCTAAATTTGTATTACATTTTTTTCTTTATTATCAACAAAGGATTCACCCGTGCCGCAGACAGCACAGGACTGTTCAATATTGTACGTCCATTTATTTGAATTATGTTTTTATTCCGTCTTATTGCCTCATAGCTCCCCCAAGTTTCAGAAGACCCGTTGAGCCTGCTGCCTTGTTAACTGTGTTTGGACCCATATTTTAGAAGACCCGTTCTGGAATAAGTACATCAGATGAGTTAATTTAGGACTTCTGCATTAACTCAATTTTCTACTAAAAAATCTCAGTCCCCAAATTTGAAAATTCCCTGGTTGATTTTGATTGTGTTAAATATATTAGAGGGAAGGTATCGATAAATTGAAGTCCACATAAACCATCTGATGCACGGGTATTGTTTTTTAGTTCCCTCGTTATTACCATTAATTGCTTATATGAATTTGTTGATGGATAGAGTAATTTAATCCTAAAGGTTCGGTCTTTCTTGAATATTAGTATGATATCTTGTTACGATTTCCATTTCGGTGCAATACAACGTCTAGGGTTTTGAACCTCGTTTTTACGTTTCAGTATGATTTCTTCGTAATATAATTTTAACGCTTAGTGGTTGAAAAGTCATTGTGTATTGACGCTTATGTATAATTGTATATTTTTACAAATTTGCAATCCCCCATGTTCAATTGGGGTTTATGTGATTGGTGTTAAATTTATGATAAATTGAGTTGTTATCGATTATGAAGATTTGACAATTGTTAAGATAATAAAACCATTATCCAATTATAGATATTATTAGTGAAAAAGCAGGGGTACCGTAATACAACCAACTTTTCGTTTGAGCTCGTGAGTCTGATGGTAAGATAAAATCAATATCCAAATATGTTAACCGGTAGGATCACAAGTGATCAGTCCCTAACACAATACAAGTCTTGGTGACTCCCTCGAAAGGATTTAAGACCAACTAAACGGTTATAATAACGTACTACTTGTGTTTTCTTTAATTATATAATCAGAGATATAATGCGAAAAGTAAAGCACAAAAAGTAAAGCACACAAGACACCAGATATATTTTTAACGAGGAAACAAGTTCGTGTATTCGCGAATCATTCGAGAAATTTCCGTATTATACTTTTCGCGAATGAATCGTGCGAATTACACTAACTCTGAACCCTATACGCGTATTATATGGGCTAAACGCATAATTCACGCATTATACGGATCCACGTATTATTCGCCCACAAAATACGGCTCTCTATATCATCCCAATTTCTATAATTCAACCCAGACGTTACAAAGTCATTAAACTTTAAAAATTTGTGGGCAGAGAGATTCGAACCCAGACGATGTGTAGCCTTTAACTCTACCTTAACCACTGAACCAGATGTTGGTTATTGATTATGTTACCCATATTATATATATATATATATATACTCCTTTTAAACTACTAGATCATGCTATAACCCCATAAAATTATGTTAAAACAATATTCTACTATACCGAATTTTGCGTACCGAATTTACATCTCAAAATCGAATTATACACGTACGTATGCCGTTCCGAATTACTGCCGAACAACGAACCGTTGACCGGATAGTTGACCGAATTCGAACTATCCGAATTCGTATAATACTCGTACGTATGACGTTCCGAATTGCTAACTAGGCTACAACCTGTAGAAAAACCTCGGGACCTCGTCCAGTTTGAACACCGCATAGTACTAGTTGTCTACAAACGCTAGCCTACTATAAGACTTTGGTCTGGGATGTAGCAGAGAACAACTCTAACCCTCCAAGCGAATTGGCTGTTGTCGCACTTCTTATGTCTCTAGATCCCCCACAGATCGTCACGCACTTGATTCCCCTAGCTGACGTCCTTTATAGACCTATGAGTTGCTATAACCGCTGTTAAAGGCTTATTGACAATTCCGGGTTTGCAACCTCAACTATCAATTGTATGTTTCAAACTGTCATCTTCAGTTTAACATACAAAAGTGACTTCCTTTGGATTGCTCCAGCTCATACGGAAATCTACTTACAAGCGAGGGCTGACAAGTAAACTGAGTAAACTGTGCCCAACTTGTCTCTACCTCAACTGTTCACTTAGAGACCTACACAACTCGAGTTAACTAGGTCCTACAACATCGTGTGCAGCCGTACGTTGCTTCAGTTAAAACCTTGTAGTCACGTATCAGTTCTTGAATGGCCTTATTTTAGAAGATAAGAAGCGTAGAATAGACAAGAACGTGATCAGGCAACCAAGGTTACAGGTTAATCCGATAAATACCACAAAGACAAATATCTCCTACCTGTGCTTCCCAACTCTCTAGAAAAGTCTTTATAGTCGTTAGGTAAATCCCACACAGGAACTGCTACCTAATAGAGGATGACTACCACAACAAGCTTACACCGAAGTGCAAAGAGTTTACGCTCAATTCCACATAGAAATTTCATGTGCGCTTGATGCTTGTGGTTTTTGTTCTTTAATCCTCTATTTATAGCTCTCAATAAGATAGGTTGCTTTAAGATAAAGCAACAGATTGCTTGTGCTAGAAGTTAGATAGTGCCCGTGTAAAACGAACCCGTTACTTAGCTTGCACACAAAGAAACCATAGGTTAATCTCATTTGGAAATCTTTTATCATTTATCTGCCAAGTGGTTGTTAGCTCTTAACCACTTCAAAATAGAGATCCAATGAAAATGAGAATACCTTAATCTTATTGACTCATGTAGATTCGTTAGATGGACTATATAATATATTCTGATAAGGCTTATGTCCTACTAAGAAATAAGGAGATATCCAGTTAAATCCCGTGTAAATTATCGTGAAGATAATCACCAGACGGTTCGCGAGCCGACTGGAAATGGAATCTAGGCCAAAATACATCGAACCTGCACGTTCACGTATATGTACGCGTACAAGTTGATGTTTTTGGAACTCAGGAGGAAAATCCAGAGTAATTGTACGCGAACCGCCTAGTTCCAAATTAGGGTTTAACTGGATCCGCTGGGATGTACGTGGGCTGGGCCGATTTCCGTACTTAGACGTCTAGACGCCCTCAGCTATAATCCATGGGACTCCGCTTAGAGTACTCCTTAGATTCATCTATTCTCTTACATGTGACTTGCAAACTCATTGTAATGGAAAGTGTATTGAATCTATCTCATGTATCTTGTAACTTAGTATAGTGGGAACATATATTAACACAACACATAGTTATGTAGACAAGATAACAATCTCAATCGCTATTAGTATCTCTTCTAAAGTAGCCGACTATTTCGAAAGAGAATAAGTAGAATAGAAGAAACTCCATAAATGTCACAACTCCTACTAACCTTTTTTCGATGAAGAATATATGATGTCTTCTTGGTAATCTTTGTCTTCGTATTCAAGGTATCTACTACTTTGTCTATATCCCAATTCCGAAATCTAAACTCTAGTAGGCTAATCAAGAATTGTGTTTTGACATCTTAACTTGAGAAAGAAAGAAAAGACTTGAGATACCAACGCTAGTGGATTTGACCGAGCAATGCCCTAACAATTAGGATAATAATAAGATAGAGGGGAGAAAAAGGAAGAAAAGACTTTTTTTCTGGGATAACCATTAGTTAGAAAAGCATTGTTTGATTGGTAAATTAACAGAGAATTCAAAGGGGCGAGGGTTTTCTGAAATTATAAGCGATGAGGTGAGAGAGTAGATCTGCAGTAAAGAGATTTTAACGGGTTGCGGTGGAGTAATAAGGGCCCACATCAATTAAAAGGGTTTAATGAGAAGCATACGATCTGACACTTGGCGAGATTGCAATGGTCCGTTTGTGTATGCAAACTTAGCCTCCGGTCGCTATTAATTCTAGGACAAGTCTTACGTGGCTGATTAGGATCCTCTTGCTGTAAGCATTTAACCCATCTAAAAAACAAGCTTCTTCGTGTCGTGGCAAAATGGAAAAAAAGGGAGAAAGAAATCAAACTATGTAATAGCCGGCCCTTGAATTAAATAAGTTATAAGAAAAAAAAAAGGACCGACGGAGATCGATCACCGCCAGTAATCTGAAAATGAAACATAAACATGCATATTGGAAACCCACACATGCTATGTTAGCTTGCCTAAAATTATAATTCTGATTAGTAGAAACTGTCATTTAATCCTATATTTAGTCTTAATCTTACCTTTTAATCCTGTTGACGAAGTCAACAAGATGTTTAGTCCTTTTTTTTAAATAGCCTTCCTGGTTAGTCCTAATATTCCTATTTAGTCCTAGGGTGAACGTCACCTTCTTAAATTAACTTTTCGAAATCCCGTAATTACCCTTTATAAAAAAACAGGTATATAATTAGGTGATTTATAATAGATTTGTTTTTGTTTTCAGATCTGGTTTTCAGGAGAGAGAAAAAGAAGATGCAGGAGCAGAGAGATCAAAAGTAGTTTTGGAACTCGACCTTTTAAGCTTTATTTGCAGATCCGTATTAGTTTGTGAATGCCATCATCAAGTTTCTTCTCCGTTTCTTCTTCGTTTCTTTTTAGATCTGGTTTTTGTACATTTTTTGAATGTAGATTTGATTTTTTTTTTAATGTTTTTGGAATGTAGATCTGTTTTTTTTTACGTTTTTTGAATAAATCTGATTTTTTTTTCCAGGTGTTTGGAAGGTTGGATCTACTGACATAGTTTGTGAGGGTTATTAACAGATTTGTAATTTTAATTTTCTTGAATGGTATATATCCAGTGCTTTGTTTGAGTTTAGATCTGATTTTCTATGTGTTTTGAATGTAGATCTGTGTTTTTTTAGTTCTTTAGAATTTGAATGTTGATCATCTTCAAATATGACACATTTTTTGTTTTGTTGTTTATGGTTATCTTCAAATATGACACAATTTTACTGATGTTCATCCTCAAATATGACGCAAATACAAGCTGTTTATGGTTCATATTCTTATATGACACAAACTTTACTGCTGATTTATGGATCATATTTGTTTTTTGCTGTTCATCTTCGAACATGACACGTTTTTGTGTTTGTTGTTTATGGTTCATATTCAAATATGACACAAATTTATGATGTTTTTTTTATGCATTTTCCTTTGTTTTCATGTTGTTCATCTTCAAATATGACACATATTTTGTTTTGTTGTTTATGGTTCATCTTCAAATATGACATAATTTTACTAATGTTCATCCTCAAATATGACGCAAATACAAGTTGTTTATGGTTCATATTCATATATGACACAAACTTTACTGCTGATATATGGTTCATATTTGTTTTTTGTTGTTCATATTCGAATATGAAACGTTTTTGTTTTGCTGTTTATGGTTCATATTAAAATATGACACAAAATTATGATGTTTTTAATGCAATTCCTTTGTTTTCATGTTGTTCATCTTCAAGTATGACACATTTTTTGTTTTGTTGTTTATGGTTCATCTTCAAATATGACACAATTTTACTGCCGCTCATCCTCAAATATGATGCAAATACAAGCTGTTTATGGTTCATATTCATATATGACACAGACTTTACTGTTGATATATGGTTCATATTTGTTTTTTTGCTCTTCATATTCGAATATGACACGTTTTTGTTTTGATATTCAAATATGACACAAATTTATTGATGTTTTTTATGCAATTCCTTTGTTTTCATGTTGTTCATCTTCAAATATGATACATTTTTTGTTTTGTTGTTTATGGATCATCTTCAAATATGACACTATTTTTACTGTTGTTCATCCCCAAATATGACGCAAATACAAGTTGTTTATGGTTCATATTCATATATGACACAAAAGAGGATGAAGAATGCTTGGGAGAGGATGAGAAGACCTATGGTTCATATTCAAATATGACACAATTTTATTGTTGTTCATCCTCAAATATGATGCAAATACAAACTGTTTATAGTTCATATTCATATATGACACAAAAGCGGATGAAGAATGCTTGGGAGTGGATGAGAAGACCTATGGTTTGCACAAGGTGTGGATAAAAGGTTCACCATAGCAGAGCTACTTGTAAGCATATAGAGCAAATTGACTGATAATTTTCTAGTCATGTAACTAGTTTTTTTTTTTTTTTTTTTTTTTTTTTTTTTTTGCAACACTTCATGTGAATTAGTGAACACGTTTGTAAACTTCATTGAGGAATATGCTTCTTCTACGTGAATATGAATGCAATAGCTGAACTTTATGGAGTTCATTTTGACATATGAAATATACAAAAAAAAAAGACTAACTAGGAAGACTTGTTTTACCAATAAGGATATTTTGGTAATTTGGATATTTTCAAACAATAAAGGACTAACTAGGAAGACTTGTTTCACAAAGAACTAACCAGCTATAAATCGGTGAAAATAGGACTAAACAATTTTTTCCCCTTCTGATTGTCTTTAACCTTGATATATACTAGGGAGTAGGGACTAGGGTGTATACACACACATTACACGGTTGCTTCAATAAGAATACTAAGGAAAGTGACATGAAGTTTGTATATCTACACAATATATGGGATATGGACCACTCATAAGAATACCCTCATTTACAAGTTGCGATTACTTGTTCCTCCTCCTATATAAGTAGCTCCTTCTATTATCTTATATCTTGTTCTTATATGCAAACAAGGAGAAGACAGATTATTACAAGCCAAGTTCTTTGTGAATCCAAAGCATCCTAAACTTATTCGACATGTTCCGATGTTTTAAAGAATCAGACCGGCCCTCCAATGCTCTCTCTGTGAGTACTTTAATTAAAATTGCTACTAGCCACGCTTTACAGATAAATGTATTTACTAGTTGTCTTAGATAATTTGCGCACTTTGGTACTAGTAATGAATTTCTTTTGTTGCTTATCTGAAGACCGTAGAGCTTCTTGTTCATATGAACTGTGAAGGATGTGAAAGAATGGTTAAGAAAGCAATCTCCAAGTTAGAAGGTATGTAATTAACTCGAGACTTTAACAATATGGTGTTGCATTTTATTTGTAATACAGAAATGAACATTTACTGCTGATTTTGGCAATTATCATAGATATGATAAGTGTAATCAATTATATTTGCAGGGGTTGATACGATAGATATAGATATGGATAATCAAAAAGTAACAGTGACGGGATACGTAGACCAAAGGCAGGTGCTGAAAATGGTGAGACGAACAGGAAAGAAAGCCGAGTTTTGGCCGTATCCATATGATGCAGAGTATCATCCATTTGCAGCTCAATATTTGGAAGACTCTACATTTTTGTCTACGTATAATTACTATCGGCACGGTTATAACGAGAGCGTTCATGGATACTTCCCTAATTTCCCATTTTCTACCATCATCGACGATCATGCTGCCAATTTCTTCAACGATGAAAATGTGCATGCGTGTACCATCATGTAGCAATGACGATCACTACTGTATAGTGTCTACGTTTTTAAATTTCGGCGTAGATATGTAATCTAAATCACGCACTCTGGATTTAAGGTTTCTTTTAAGGGTGAACAAATGTTTGCTTCAAGTTGGTGGGAGAAAATGAAAAAGCTAAGACCCTTACTAATACGAGATTGCTTTAGCTTTTTGTTAATCCGAGGAGGAACAAAAGCTAACTTAGTTTTGAAAGGACAAAGCACTAATTTATCGATAATTGAGGTTTGATGACTGACAGTAAGGATTTTTATAGCTTGGTTAGATTAATCGATCATTCTATGTTGACACCGGAAAATCTAGAAAAAAATCCCGCAGTATGATTTGACGGACAATATTCTGCAACTGGTGCATTGGGATGGTGAGTGGGTATGAATTGGTCTCTCAGCCTTACTCACACATATTTTCTCCTAGATTTTTTCTCGGTATATTTAGCATTCTCATATTACTGTCACTAATGGCTAACATACGCGTATACACCACCCACTCCAAAAATGAATCAACTATGCTACTATTTCTCTATCAGGTTTTCACTTGATGCTGTGGCGAATGTCGAAATATTCATATGATCCACGGAACCCATTTCAGATGAAACTAGATAATCTCATGTGCTAGCTTTGTTTAGTCAAACATACCTAATTAAATTTGGCCCCATAAGTGAGTATTTGGCCCCATGAAAATTTAAACCAATCTAGAGATAGTTGCTATGGGATATCTTCATCTAGTGGAATATACTAGATTACCCTTTGCATTACACTTAATTAGAACTATAATTTTCCTAATCATAATCATGATTTTTTAATCACTTTTTTACTTCATTTCAATCATATATATGTGTTCTTCTCTTCTTCTTCTACTACTTGGTTTTCATAACACATTTTTTTTTTGAGTTCAACAAACCCTAATTTCATCATATCCTCAAAATCAACAAAGCAAGCTTACACTATGTCGATAACAATAAAATACGTAAAACTAACAGATGGTTACAATTTAATTGATTTCTACACGTAAATGGCAGAATCGAAACCCTTCATTTCCACCCAGAATCGGTGTATGTAGTTGCAAATATATACCGATTGTTGTTGGTCTCGAACAACAATCGTTTTTCTGTGTTATAATTAACTAACGATTATTATTCACAGTAACAATCGTTGAACATTAAGTACTTTATATACCGATTGTTTTATCTCTGATTTTTTTGAACCTACCCAAATCGTTACTGGCATTTTAAAATCGTTTTATGATATGTATATTAAACACCGATTATGGATGACAGGTCCATATATGTTAAACTTAAGTAATCGTTAGATAATTGGTTGTAGGTTTACCGATTCTGGTTCTCTCAGAAAGTTTTGAACTTATTTCTATTTATCGGTTCTTATTAATAAATACATGCACCGATTTTGGTAAATCGTTTTATGTATGAATGTATATAGGCCGAGGTCAACCAACACCCACTGAACCATGTGCTGTAGTTCAACCAACACCAATTCGCGATGCTGAATCGAACCTTGCTCTTGTGATTTATCAACCTCCCCCACTACCAATGCGCCTTGATCATGCACTTGTGATTGAGACACGACGTCAAAGGAACGAACTCATTGACCACCCTCCCCCACCACCAATTCGTGATGATGAATCGAACCTTGCACTTGTGCTTTACCATGAACCCCCAGCACCAATTCGTGAGGATGATCCACGCGTGATTGAAACACGACGTCAAAGGGATGAACACATTGATCCTCCTCTTCCACGACCACGACATTTGCGTGGGGAAAATTCTCCTGGCCTGCGTAGGGATTATCGGGATTTTCTTCCTCCCCAAGTCGAAAGATTTGTCGATCATGATGAATGGCAAGCGCAAGCACCTCGTAATCTTAAAAGAAAGAGGGTTGGTGAGGTTGTGGATATTTTTCCTTGTGGTTGTACACTTTGTGCTGAAGTTGCACGTCTCCGTCCACTTGTTGAGGCCAATGGCGGACCGAGCTGGGAACTAATCCGCAGTCGAACACGGTTTGGAACTGGTTTCACTGGTTGAGTTTTATTATGTGTTTTGGTATTGTGTGTTCTTATTTTAGAGTTTATTTTATGTTATGGACATCTATGATGGTGAAGAGTCGTAGACTTAAATCGTTGAATTTTTGGTTATGAATGTATGGTTGTTATGTTTGTTCGTATTGATGCTTCATATTTTGTTCCATAACCATGCGATAGTAGTTAGTGTATTTCAGGATAATAATCGGTTAATACAATCTCCAGTGTTGGCCGATTAAACACAATCGTTGTATTTGTAAGTTTTTGTACAACGAATACAGGTAATCAAATGTTTCAAACTCCTGTGCTCCACAATCGGCGTGTGTTACAAATAGGTAACGCCGATTATGCTCAGATTTTTGAAAAAATAGCCGTTGGGGCTTTCATCTATAAAAGGACATAGAGAACTCTTAGTACTATGCTACCTATACTCCTCAAAAATTTTAAAATCGTGTTTCCAACCCCCAAAATGGCTAAACCTTCATCTTCTACCGGTACTCCTCCAACGTCTCCTACTCCCGAAACTCGAAACATAACTAGGGAGATAATCAATAACTACTACTACACCAAAAAATCAGATAAATCACCTCCTCTATTCACTCCCCCTCCATTTAAGAGATTGTATCCTACCCCCCCTAGACACTATGGTAACCCAGTAGTTAAGCGATGCAAATCATCTACAACTTCTTCTTCGTCGTCATCTAAGGTTCGAAAACCCTATAGAAATCCTCTAGACTCATTACCCGATGGACCTAAACCACGTCCCAAATTTACGTTGGAAGAAGATTTATTTCTTTGTAAAAACTATATGATTTTCTATCCGACCCCTGCTGAAATGAAACAAAATCGTGTTAAAGTGAATTATCTACAATTGTGGACTACTGTCACTGAAGAATTCAAAATTGATGAACCTAGAAGCCAAGTTGTGTGAGATCAGAATGCGTTAGGGTTTCGATGGAGAAAAATACATAAAAGAGTCGGCGAAATTATGCACTTGGTTATGTCGATCCGAGCTCAACATTCGGAAAATAGTGATGATGAAATTTTGGCTAGGGCTTTGAAAGAATGGCAACGAATTAAGGGGAAGATCTTCAAGTACGAAAAACATTACCGTCTCCTCAAGATTTTTATCGCAAACTGTTATATTGGTTGATTAAATGTCTGTTTGTGTAAGGTTAAATTCGTTAAAGTATTTTTCTTAGACATAATCGGCGTTTATATTTCATCTTGAAGGCCGATTGCCTTCAGTTGACTGCATTGTAAACCGATTTTATTTTCTATTTGGGGTTGTTAAATAATCGGTTGTTATTTTAAAATGTTCAACCGATGCTTCATTGTCCAATACTTTTCTTTTAATTAATCAGATATCGGCTCTTGTGGACTTATTTATTAACCGATTTTTTATTTAAAATTTGGGGCAGCATTAAAATCGGCGTCATTTGTTCAACATATATACCGATTGTTGATTGTTTTCCCAAGGAAAAAGAGCCGTTGGGATCACATCTATATAAGAGAACCTCCCCACACACATATATATATATTTTTTTTTTTAATACCACTGAAATCTTTTTTTTTTTTAAACAAATATTTTTATTAATAGTAAAATGAAAGTCTTACAACCAGTGGGCTCAAGACCCACAAACTAAAGTAATAGCAAAAAAAGGCATACAAGCCCAAAAAACAGGAAGTACAAGTCAAACCAAAACATACAGAAGAGAAAATTAACAAAAGTAATCAGACTTCAGGGAAATCTGTAATAAGCAGTGTCAGGTAGCTCCATTCTTTTCAACTGTGCAGGTCTAGAATTATACCACTTTGTTTGCCCTTTCTGTAAAGAAACAGCATCCTTAGCAAAAGAATCAGCTGCAAAGTTTATTTCCCTGTAGACATGCTTCATGTGAATGGAATGAATTTGTGTGCATATCTTCCTCCATCTAGCAATGAAGTTCCATGGAATTTTCTGATTTCTAAAAGCCATCACCACAGCCTTTGAATCTGTCTGTAGTATAATCCTGAAATGATGTTCATTATAAGCCCATTCAAGAGCTCTGATGACAGTCATAACTTCAGCCATGAAATTTGTAGTAATTCCCATTCCACCTTCTTCAGCATAAACAAAATCCCCACAATGGTTTCTAGCTAAGAAACCATAACCAGCTAACCCAGGATTACCTTTAGAGGCACCATCACAACATAGCAGCAGAAATCCTTCATCAGGCAGTTGGAAGAAAACAACAATGGGACTCAAGTTCTTGACCTTTCTAACATTAATTCCAAAGCAGTCAAGAATCTGTATATCATAATTAGATCCCCACATATGTCCCTTAAGTCTCCATTGACTACTCTGAATTCTATGAAAAATGTTTCTTCTAAGTTTATTAATATCAGGAGAAACATTGTCAAAGAAAATCTGATTCCTTAAGTGCCACAGTTCCACCATAGTAGTGAAAGCTGCAATGTACCATAGTTCTTGTATGATAGGACTTTTCCTTCTACAACTAATGCTCACATCCTCAAAACAAGAAGGAATGATAAAGGAAAAAATACCTGCAATCCACATCCAAATTTGCTGACTGAAGGAACAAGTCCAGAGAATATGATTAAGAGAACCTTCCTCATTGTGGCAAATGTAGCATCTAGAAGCAAGCTGGAAACCTCTCTTCTTCAAGTTATCTTCAGTAGCACAGACTTTCCTTATTAATTTCCACACATTTGCAGCTGTTGAAGGGTGTACAGAACTTTTCCAAATTTTGTTGTAAATATTCATGATTGGATAGCTAGTTCTGACAGTATTCATAGCTGATTGAACAGTAAAAATGCCTTGTTGAGTGCCACTCCATATCAAAGTATCAACACCACCATGTAGAACTAGTAAGCAAGAAATAGGAAAAAACTGAAGTAGAAAGTCAGGGATATGCCACTGCCCATGTTTTATTAACTCACTGACCTTCATTGCAGGAAATTGTTTGATCAAATTATGCTGTGGGAATAAGGAAGCTATAGGTTTTGCCAAAACCCAACTATCATGCCAGACTGAAATTTTATCCCCTGAACCAACAATCCATCTGGTATTGTCCTTAAATTCCTGAAGCACCATTTTTATCCCAGGCCAAATAGATGACTGTTTATAGTACTTAATCTACTGACCATTTTTATCTTTGAATTTAGCCAAGAAGAAAAGGGCCCATTCTTCAGTAGAATTATGCATTCTCCATAATAGTTTCAGGAGAAGAGCTTTATTGATGTCCTCAAATTTCCTGATTCCTAATCCACCTTCTTCTTTTGGAGAGCAAATCTTTTCCCAAGCTAAAGTAACCAATTTTTTCTCATCAGATTTCCCTGTTCACAGAAAGTTCCTTACAATTCTTTCACAAGCATCCATAACCTTAACAGGCCATTTATAAATGGACATGTTATACAAAGGAATGCTGCAGAGAACAGATTGCACCAGAGTCAATCTTGCTTGGAAGGAAAGAAGTCTACCAATCCACATAGCCAGTCTTTTTTGAAGTAATTCCACAAAACTCCACAAGTGTTCAGCTTTAACTGCTCCCTGTACCAGCATAACACCTAAATATTTGTCAGGGAATTTAGAAATCCCCATCTGCATTATATCTGTAATCAGAGTTTTCCTTGCATCAGAAGTACCATCAACAAAACACTTGCTTTTAGCAATATTGATGATTTGACCTGAGGCAGTTTGATACATAAGCAATAACTTTTTCAGATTCTCTAAACTTTTTTCCCCCCATTACAGAAAATAAAGATATCATCTGCAAATAAAAGATGAGATAGGTGTATACCATGTTTGAAGACCATTGGTTCAATTTTTCTTTCAGCAATTTTGTTGCATATCTGTCTACTTAGTATGTCTTCAGCAATGACAAAGAGAATTGGTGAGAGAGGGTCACCTTGTTTCAAACCTCTGCCCACCCAAAAAAAAACCACTGGACCTCCATTAATCATAATAGATATTTTAGAAGTTTTGAGAAGAATGAGAATCCAATTTCTAAAGCATTCAGAGAAACCAAAAGCTTTTAAAGCAGCATCCAAAAACTTCAAGCTCAAAGTGTCATATGCCTGTGAAATATCTAGCTTCATTGACAAGTTCAGAAGCAAGAATTATTTGGTCATGAATACACCTGCCTTTAATGAAAGCACATTGTTGTGGGGATATAATCTTATGGAGTAAATTCCCTAATCTCATGGTGATGACATTTGTAATGATTTTAAAACAGAAGTTACTAAGTCATATAGGCCTGAAGTTAACTGCTTTCTTTGCACCTTTGATCTTAGGGATGAGAACTAAAAAATTTGAATTTAAGCCACTAGGAATGAACTTAGTAATCCAACAATACCTGATAGCTTCAACCAGATCTGCTTTAATAATATCCCAAGCAACTCTATAAAAAGCACCAGAGAATCCATCAGGTCCAGGTGCATCATCAGGATTCAGATCAAAAGCAGCATTCATTATTTCTTCAGCTGAAGGAGCATTATTAAGCATTCTATTATCCTCCTCATTCAGTACTGTAGAAATACCATTGAAAAGTTCTTCATTAATATTAACCTCAGAATACT
>JAJJMA010282045.1:0-16676 GCA_023529015.1 Papaver nudicaule | reverse complement strand
TCTTCGTGTTATAATTGGACTTCCCTTCGGACCGAGCAACCCACTCGCTGATAAGGCGAATAGAAGTGGACTGCATAACCCACAAGGAGAATTAAGCCTCGATATTTCTCGTAGAAAAGAATGTTTGATGCTTTGTAGAGAGGAAAAGGAAGCCCGACACCTAATTGTTAACCGATCACAATAATTCGATTGAGATTGCAGTTATGCTCCTTTATCAGCTCAGGAGTTAAGAATTTAACACCTTCGATTTCCTTGTAAGGGAAGGCATTTGTATCATAGCCAGCAAGCTGGGCTTTCTCCTAAGTAAGTTTTTCTGGATTTCTTAGAGATGCCTGAAGATACTGCAGCAGAAGTAATACTAAAAATAATTAACCAAGAATAGAGGAAAGAAAATTCAAAACAAAACTAGTTCAAATTAGAAAAACCTAACATTATAATACGTGGAGAGGACTGTGGAAGTAAATGATTAATCAAAACGGAAATAATAAGAAAGAAGGTTGTGAAAGAAAATTCGAATTCAGAGAACCAAAACTTTTGGGAAAAGAATAACAGATGAAAAGAATAAGAGGAGAAGTTCCGAATTTAAATAGTGAAGGAAGGCGTACTGTTGCTTTGGGTCAGAAGGTAAAAAATTGTCGAAGATTTCGGGGTGCATGCATAACATGTGTCAGTGTGTCAGTTATAGAAGTAATAACGGGATGCTTGTCGAGGAAGGAGAATATCAAAGGTTTTCTTCTCTCGAATCTTCAATCCTCGGATAAGGAAAGAGGCAAACTGTAGGGGGTGTGCTTCCATCGAGCTGCGTGTCATCATCTGATAAGGGAAACAGAATAACATAGCATGGGTGCGAGGCATAGAAGATAGTCAAACTCCATCGTATGAACCTGAGTTGTCGAAGTCATCAAGACCGTTCACACGTAACGGAGGAATCACAAATCAACGAAGGAGATAGCGAAGCAGAAATGGTAGTTGGGTCATTAATGATTGTCATAACGAAAAAATAGTTGTCAAACTCGTGACTAAGAACTCACCTCTATCCTATTATACCATCATAACATTGAAGAATGGATCGAGCAGAAGGAAGGGATCTAACAAAGAAACAACCCTTGCTCGAGACTCATATCATATCGATACTACTCCTCGATGTCTAGTTAGACTTTGATGAATGAACCGACATACTCGACAAAGACTGACAGCAACGTCGATACCCGCTCATACAATTTGTCTTATTAGCTGTAATCAACATTGTATTTCGTCTATATGAAGTGAGCCCAAATTCATTTATGGGGGTTGGGAATTTTTGATAAGACTTGGAGACTGAGAGAGAGCTAGGACGCCATCGAGCTTTAATCTCCTTTGGTCATCAAGCACAAGTCCTTATAGTATAATCACCAAGAGAACTTATAATTTAGTCTTGATTAATACAAGGTATAATTCTTCACTCATTAATCTTGTCTTTTCTTTGTTTAATTCGCTGTATAGATCTAACTCGATTCAGTGTATCGAACCCATTCTAGAAGGGATAATTGAATGGTTGTGATGTATTTGATCTCTAAGCAGATTCTACACATCCACATGTGTTCTTGTCAATTTCTATTTAGGGTCAAGGATAACATCACATGGGTGTCGAATAACAACATATTATGGGTTATGGGTGTCAAGTATGGTATGGTTTTTCATGGAGTGGAAGTAATCAAAATGGGCTGTGAATTTCTTGATCAAGTCCTAATATGATGGATTGGGAGTTATCTATATGATATTGAAGATCATCTTCACAATTAATTTGCATTATTGGTCTGTTCGTAATCTGTAAGAAATCAACCGCTCATGTTCAGAGAGAAATGGTTGGCGAGTTAAGAACACTGAGTTTCGAGTTGTTTCAATTAGGGTGGTGAGTCATAAGTATCAACTCGATCATGTATGGACATCTATCAATCATATAAAGCCATTCCCTATGTACAATGATATATATATAGACATCATCTGACAGAGTCGCGGGTAACTGAGCTTTTTACTACCACACGTAAGGAAGCAACCTCAATTTTGTCTGGTAATCCAATAAAAAATAACATGAGTTTATTTCGATCAGCAAGTCACATGGTTTCTTTGTTGTTTGTCACTCCAACAGCTGGTCAGGTGGGCCTAAAGAATGTTCTATTTGCTTCTTACAAGGCGAACCCAAGTTTGGTTAATAATGTTATAGATATAGACAATCTTGAATGGAAGTTCTCGGTTAAGAAAATGCGAAACTTTGATACAACCCAACTCTCGCAAGAAAAATGAGTTATTTGCGTTGGGACTGTCAAAGCACACCGTATGCTTTGATAGTCCAAATTTTGAGTGTTCACACGCATAGTTTAACGTCCGAGTGTCTTTCGTTTGTGTCAGTGTGTGTTTGTTTATTTATGTTTGCACTTAGCTAGGTTTGTTTCAGTATTAGTTAAAATGCCTGTTAAAGGGTCTGTAAAAATGCCAGTTAGTGTTTTTGTGTTCATTTTCGTGCGTTTGTAGTGTTGGCTAAAGGGTTTGTAAGAAAGTTAGGGTTTAGTCAGCAGGTGTGTATGGTACCATCTTTTCATCAACATCAGGATATCTACATAATACACAACAACTTCATGCATCTACCTCACCTCGACATCAACTATTCAACAACATCCATGTATCCAACATCACCATCTCCATCATCACCATCGGACTATAGCGATTTCTCAGAATCGATTTGTCCATCAAAATTTAGACTTTTCGTATGAAAAGTTACTTATGAAGGTATTGGTATCCCAACCTTTGGCATCAACCACTTTCTTGGGAGAGTGCAATCACCATCTTCACCCCACAGGCAGCTGAACTAAAAATCAAGAGGTAATTATCAACACAACAATGACAATCACTGCTTATATGGTCTCTGACGACAACCAAAGAAGCTTCAACTGCAGTGTCTGGCTATTATGACTAGTACTTTGCATGTTAACGCCTGTGTTAAAACTAGCTACAAGTTGTCATGCTTGGTGGAATCCTTTACTAGTGTCCTAATATATGTGTGTAATAAAAATGGTATGTACCTTTCTTTCAAAATAAAAAAAACCTCAAAAAATATTGAATCCATCGGATCTGCCCAAGTGGTTTGCCAAACACCCCATTAACAATCAATTTTTAACAAGCAAATGGCCCACGATTGAAGTCAAATCCAAATTCTAAGACTTGTAGTACTCTGGAAGAGAAAAACGTAAAACCCTAAATCCAATATCGGCATTCAGGTACATCTCTCCCTATCTTCTTCTTCTTCTCCTTCAATCTCTTTTTTATCTCCGATGTCCGAAATAAACAACTTATGTTGAGACATTTTCTTGGTTTAGGGTTCAAATCGAGAGCAAGATTAATCAGAACTGGTACTCAATTCACGGACGGCAGGAGGTGGTGGTCTACGTCTTCTTCTTCTTCTAACAACATGGAAGAAAACAAGATAGATTTGGTACAAGTTCCGGATTTGATTTGTATATTCAGATTTTGTTGTTATCTACTGTTATTAGTTGCATATACTGAAAGTTTGATTGGTGGTGGTTTTAGGTGGAGACAGCTGAAGACCTTGAGAGGAAGCAGAAGAAAGAAGAGAAGGTTTGTAATTGTTTTTATCCATCTAGATTAGCCTGTGTAAGAACTCTGCATTATATTGTATTGATTTTGATTTGATGTTGTTTGATAGGCGAAGGAGAAAGAATTGAAGAAACTAAAGGCGTTAGAGAAAGCAGCAGCGGCTAAAAACCAGGTGAATTGTTGATTCTGTCCTATGATAGGAAGAGATTGTTGATGTTAATTGGCTGTAGGAGTGTTAGGTTAATGTCTATGGAACTGAATTTGTTTATGTGATACCTTTACAGAAAGGTGCTACCGCTAGTAAGAAAACTGAGAAGAAAGTTGCTAAGAAAGATGCTGTGGAAGAAAAGGCTGAGGATTATGTTGACCCTGCGACTAATCCTGGAGAGAAGAAGCGTCTATCTCATCAAATGGCAAAGCAGTATAGTCCAGCTGCTGTGGAGAAATCGTAAGTATTAAAGTCGTACTTAATATGCTAAGTGAACTCATGTTTGGTGATGTCTATAACTTGTGTGCTTCTATGGTATAGGTGGTATCCGTGGTGGGAGCAATCAGGTTATTTTGTTGCAGATGCCAGCAGTACCAAGCCTGCCTTCACAATTGTGAGTTCTGATTGTAGTTTAATTTATGTTAAAACATCACTTCTGTGCATTTTGTTGTATGGGCACGCCATTGCTCATGGACACTACCAATGGTACTTGCATGTAGTATTGTGACGTGTATATCCTGTGTCCTATGCACATAATCCCGATTGAACGTAATTCATCTATCTAAATTTGCTTTTTCTTTTAAACTCCACTCCACTCCTCTGTATGCTGTATCCCATCTCCCGTCCACACACCCTTACAGAATTATGGATTATGAGTTTGTGGACTCTACTGGAAGGCTTTTTGCTTCTTCCAAACATGTTAGTAATATTGATTGAGAATCATTTTCTTGCTCCTAGAGGGCGGAGTTTCTCAGAAGTCTCTGGGGACAGAACAAAGTCGCTGAAGGGCCAACATATAGGGCTCATTTATGCGACTCAGTATCTGAGATCACCACTTATAGTTCTCAACGCCATCACTATAGTTGTAAAGCTCTTATCTGGGTGATATCAGTCAGAGGAAAACATGTTTGAAATACCATGTGGTCTGCTGCAACACTTTGTTACTAACTTTTGCTTAGGAACTGGATATGGTGTGTTTAGTTGATCAAGTAAACTGGCAAATGCATATTTTTGACTGATTTTGGAGACACAATATATGAATTCATATTTGTTTAAAAAAACAGTTATCTTTCTAGGCCAATTTCTGTGTATTAAATGTACATCCAAATGTTAGAAGTATAATATGAAACAGTTATCTTTCTAGGCCAATTTCTGTGTATTAAATGTACATCCAAATGTTAGAAGTATAATATGAAACAAATACTGTTTTAGTTAACACAGGAAATGTAAAAATGGGTTCTATGACAATAGTGTTTACTTGGTGTGTGGATATGGTATTGGTAACACCATCAACTTTCTCAAGAGGGAGTAAAAATTTGCTGAGCTCTTAATTTTGTATAGAGGATCATATCTTTATGACGGCATGATTTCCATCAACGCTAGTGTCTATTCTTGTTGCTGGGTCTGCAAACCGTTAATTGGCATTTGTGCAATCTCATGCAGGTACTCCCACCCCCAAATGTGACTGGAGCCCTACATATTGGCCATGCCCTTACTGCTGCTATTCAGGTGTGTATTTCTTCTCTTTTCTGTTAGTTCATCGTTATTTTCAATATTAATATCTTTATAATGCAGGATACAATTGTTCGTTGGAGGAGAATGTCTGGCTACAACGTTTTATGGGTTCCAGGGATGGATCATGCAGGCATAGCAACACAGGTTCCTTTCTATTCTTTTGTCTTTGTAATTTAACTTTTAATTAGATGGTTCCCGATGTCCATGCGAAGACAAAAAAGTAACTTCCATGTTAAAGTACCATCTATTGTTTCTTGTAGTTTGATTAATACATGTTCGAGTTGCATTTTTTATGTTGCTGTGCTTGCAATAATTTGCACAGCATTTTGGGTTTGAATGAGTCGTTAATATAACACTGGGTCTCATCATGGAAGAAGATAGTCTGTCACCTTGTAATTTGCAAAGCATAAGAGGAAGCTCAGGAACGGATTTGGTTGCTTATCAAATTAGTTACCCTTGCTGTTATAAATGCTAGCCACCGACCTGAGCATGTGGATTTTCGGTGGCTAGCATCTATCTAATATCTAATCTAATGACATAAAAGTAAGCAGGCACCATATCAGTACAGGCTGCAGCACATACAAAAGTCTACTGAGCTTGAAGCAGCTGCAATGCTACTCCTGAATATCCGATTTTTTCTATGTAAAACTTAATTCATGAGACTTTAAGTTTACTGTTTAAACGCCCCTGATAAGTGAATGTAAATATAGTAAATAAAAATAACATTAATAGTAGCTATTGCGTGGATAACATACTCAAGGCTTTGTAAACAAAAACCATCGGACTTACTGCCTTACAGGCTTTGATCTTGCATGCGACTTCGGTATTCTGCTGTATGAGTGTTAATCTGTACCTAGTGGGGAAGGCAAATGCTCTTGCATACGAACACAAAAAAGTAACTTCCATGTTAAAGTAACTTCCATGTGCTTTGATACTTGTAGTTTGATACATGGTCAAGTTGCATTTTAATATGTAAAGCATCTGGGTTTTAACGAAATAATCCGAGGATTATTTTGCCACCAGGCTCCTTGTAATTTGCACCAGCACTTTAGAGGTGCTTAACGTATGTAGGAAAGAAAGGCAAACAGAAGTAGTGACACATTGCTCTGATGACTGATACATCTTGCGTAAGCAAGCCATTCTGCACCTTCAAGTTTAAGTTGATCACTGATTGATCTCTAGAAACTTACAGATCTCCATCTCCTTCTGCACCTGCTTCCGTTCATTCTTTTATCTGCTCTAAGGGGTGTTCTTGTGGATTGTTCTTCCTCCTATCTAATTACTGATGATGCCTTTTGCAGGTTGTTGTGGAGAAAAAGATAATGCGTGACAGTAAAAGAACACGGCATGATATTGGTCGTGAAAATTTTGTGAAAGAAGTGAGTTTTGATCTAAAGTAGTTAGTCGTCCCGAGGCATGAATTTAATGAATATGCTGATAAATTCCTTTTTAACTAATGATGATCACATTTTTTAATTTGGTTTATGTCGTGTTCTAAAGGTATGGAAATGGAAAAACGACCACGGAAGTACCATTCTAAATCAGGAACGACGATTAGGTGTCTCTCTTGACTGGTCTCGTGAGGTACAAAATTCAGCTAACTTTTTTATCTCTTGTTATTACATGGATTAAAAATCATAAGCACTGATCTATTCTGGCACTACCATTTAATTGTTTTTTATTGTCTCATCGACGCCAGTGCTTCACAATGGACGAGCAGAGATCGAAAGCTGTGACTGAGGCTTTTGTTCGCCTTTATGAAGATCGTCTTATTTATAGGTACTTTGACACTGTAATCTTTTGTGCAAGTCTTTTTTTCTTAAGTTCGTTGCTTTGTTACTTGTTATATCTTTTTTTCACGTTGCTCAGTCTTATCTTCTTCATGCATTTTTCTTATTGGTCATTTTGTTACTTACAGTGTGAACTTTTTCTTATCAGGGACCACCGGCTTGTGAACTGGGACTGCGTCTTGCGGACGGCTATATCTGATATTGAAGTATGAGCACAAGCATTAAATGGTTCATTTTTTCGTGAAACTGCCGATTTTCTGACCATGCTTCGTTTTATAGGTCGATCACAAAGACATAAAGGAAAGAACACTGTTAAAGGTTCCTGGTTATGATACCCCAGTGGAGTTCGGTGTACTGACATCTTTTGCTTACCCTTTGGAGGGAGACTTGGGTGAGATAGTTGTTGCTACAACTAGAGTGGAGACGATGCTTGGTGATACAGGCATAGCTGTACATCCTGAAGACAAGAGGTACACTCATCTTCACGGAAAGTATGCAATTCATCCATTCAATGGAAGGAGATTGCCCATAGTTTGTGATGGAATACTTGTCGATCCAAAGTTCGGGACAGGTGCCGTTAAGGTAATATGATCAGACTTACATTTTTGGCTTTAAAGTGGTTTGGTCAGTTTATTATTATTATCATCTGGTATAGGGGTTTATTTTTCCTGTCCCCGTTCTTGCCAGATTACGCCTGCTCATGATCCAAATGATTTTGACGTTGGAAAACGTCATAATCTGGAATTTATCAATATCTTGACGAATGAAGGACTAATCAACAGCAATGGTGGGTCCACATTTGAGGGCATGCCACGGTTTAAAGCTCGTGTAGCTGTTGTTGAGGCACTACAACAGAAGGGTCTTTATAGAGGTGCTCAGAATAACGAGATGCGTCTTGGTGTTTGTTCAAGGACTAACGATGTTGTGGAACCAATGATTAAACCCCAATGGTATGTTAATTGTAATGATATGGCAAAGCAAGCTCTTGATGTGGTTGTCGACGAAAGCTGTAAGAAAATTGAAATCATTCCAAAGCAGTATACTGCTGAGTGGAGAAGATGGTTGGAAAATATTCGTGATTGGTGCATTTCTAGACAACTGTGGTGGGGCCACCGTGTTCCAGCATGGTATGTTACACTGGAGGATGACCAACTGAAAGAATTTGGTGTATATGCTGATCATTGGGTGGTCGCAAGAAACGAAGAGGAAGCTCAATCCGAGGCTAATAGAATCTTCGGCGGGAAAAAGTTTCAGATGACTCAAGATCCTGATGTATTGGACACATGGTTTTCTTCTGGATTATTCCCGTTATCTGTGCTTGGATGGCCAGATAATACTGCTGATTTCAGAACATTCTATCCGACTTCAGTTCTTGAAACTGGACACGACATTCTTTTCTTTTGGGTAGCACGCATGGTTATGCTCGGAATGCAACTCGGTGGTGATGTACCTTTCAGAAAGGTAAGTTGATTCTAGCTCCTGGTGGAAAACACACATTAATGGTGTCTGCTACTAATTGGAGCATGCTAGCCGTAAGTAGGGACACATACCAACATATGATAGTTTTCCTCCAACATCATTTATCAAGCATGTATAGGTTGCTCCAAATAGGAGAAGACCCTTAAGTTAAGATATAGAATGTTAGCAAGTTTTGATTTTGATAGAATAAATATCTCGCCTTACTTACATGTATTGTCACACTTTGTGTTGCTTCCAAATGTTGCAGCACAAAGTGTTAGGAAATAACACAGAATTTACTGCCTAATGGAGTAAAAGTAGTCTGCATTTTATGTCTTTCTTAGGATTGTTCCCTCCTAAGTCAGGAGTTACATCCCCCACGAAGGGGTGATTTGGGTTGAACTACATCTGCACATGAACTTGCTTCTTTTCTTTCCTCGTCTTTTTCCTAGTCGATTTGCCCAAATATTTCACGTAAAACCAAAGGATTCACCGGCATATTTGCAGGTTTACTTGCATCCGATGATTCGTGATGCACATGGCCGTAAAATGTCAAAATCATTGGGAAATGTGATTGATCCGCTTGAAGTAATAAATGGGGTAACCTTAGAAAACCTCCACAAAAGGCTAGAGGAAGGTAACTTGGATCCTAATGAGCTAGTTGTTGCAAGAGAGGGACAAGTGAAAGACTTTCCAAATGGCATTGCGGAATGTGGTGCAGATGCGCTGCGGTTTGCCCTTGTCTCATATACAGCTCAGGTATGATCATCTGCTCATGTGATTACTCGTGTACTTGGTTTCTTTCTCTTGACTCATTGAAGTAATTATTTGTATTTTGTGCTTCCAGTCTGATAAGATAAATTTGGATATCCAAAGAGTTGTTGGTTACCGACAATGGTGCAACAAACTATGGAATGCCATTCGCTTTGCAATGACCAAGCTCGGCGACAATTATGTTCCTCCCACAAATCTAAATCTGGATTCTCTTCCATTTAGCTGCAAGTGGATACTATCAGTGCTGAACAAAGCCATATGCAAGACCGACACAGCACTCGAATCTTACGAGTTTTCGGATGCTTGCACAGCAGTATATTCATGGTGGCAATTTCAATTATGTGATGTATTTATCGAAGCAATTAAACCTTACTTTATGGGGGATGATAAGTTTAGTGAAGAACGGAGTGCTGCACGTGATACTCTGTGGATTTGCTTGGACAACGGTTTGCGGTTGCTCCATCCTTTTATGCCATATGTTACTGAAGAATTGTGGCAGCGTCTTCCTCAAGTAGCTGGAAACCTTGCGAAGAAGGATTCAATAATGATTTCTGAATACCCGTCGGCTGTAAAGGTTAGTCAAAATATCTGTAGACTGAAAATATTTGTATGATCGTGAAACTTAGATACCATCGGGTAGAATTAAGTGGATGATATGGCTTGAGTAGACTGAAAATATCCTGCTTAAACGGTCTTGGTAGGTTCCAGACTTGAGCTCCCAGCCTTGTGATTAATTGGGTCGGACATAAGGATTCTGATGGTCACTCTTATGTGAAATTTATCTTCTTGTCACTATGTAGGAGTAACTGATAGTAATTTCTTAACTGATGGTTGTTTCCTAATGTATAAGCTAAAAGGTTGGTGCATCTGTTTCTCATGCAGGAGTGGACAAATGAAGAAATTGAGAATGAGATGGATCTGGTTGAGACTCTTGTGAAATCAATTAGATCTATCCGTGCTGATTTACCTGCAAATGAAAGGCTAGGAAGGTAAATTTCACGAAGTTTCAATTTTGCTTATTGATGAAGTACTTCTGCAAATGTTGATGGGGACAATGCACTTTACAGTTCATAATTGGAAATGCTTCTAGTTAGTGATGCCTTGACATCTTTCTATTTGCAGGAAACCAGCTTTTGCTGTTTGCCGGACTGATGCTGTTGGAGATGTTATCAGAAGCCACGAACTTGAGATATCAACTCTTGCTTCATTATCCTCTTTCGAGGTTAGTTAATATTTGATCTTGAACTTGCATAGGGTTTAGCACTCTCTTCAAGTCTACGACTTCAGAGTGCATATGTTCTTGTCTTGGAATGCTCTCTGTTTGGAATTTTTCAAGGTCACGAACCATTCCTCTGGAGTTTTGTCGTAAAAGTTCCATGTGTTTTAGGTTTAACTCCTACATATTCAGCCGAATCGGCTCTCGACTCAGAATTATTTGTACTGGGCTTTTGAAAATATTACCTCCGTCCTAGGAAAAGTGGGAAAAGTGATACTCTCACTTTTCCTGGAACGGAGGGAGTATATTAGTGCTGTACCATGTCTCATTGTGACCATTGGTATGCAAGAAACTCATGGAATATGCGCCGTCTGTTTTTATCATCCCTTATATCCAACCTCTTATTAACAGCAAGGATCTGAACTTCTTGCAGGTTTTGGCTGAAAATGATGCTAGGCTTGCCACATGTCTTGTTAACGTTGCGAATGAGCACTTCTCTACTTACCTCCAACAGGCACAAGGATCACTTAATGCAGAAGCTGAACGTGAAAAACTCATTAAAAGGAAGGATGAGATAGAAAAGTGAGTTTTTCCATTGCTCAAGTAATAATTGAAAATATATTTCATGATCCTTAATGTATTTTTGACGAAGTTCTAAGTTGCACTAGAATATTGAATAATTCACTAGAGTTTTCAGAATCAGCATGACTTTGCATGGATAGTCACATGCTGATCTCAATGGGAATAATATTCAAACTGAGAACTTTTAAAGTTGCACCTGACTTGATTTTCTACTAAACTTTGAATAATAAACACTATCTCTTGGATATGTATTTTTTGGCAGGCAACGTGATACTTTGCAGAAGAAGATGAACGCTTCTAGTTACCAGAAGGTTCCAAAACCTATCCAGGATGAAGATGTTAAGAAACTAGATAAGCTGTTGCAAGAGCTTAGCATTGTCGAACAGGCATATGAAAATTTGGAACAACATTGAGTTCTAATTGCTGCAGGAAGACGATTACAGCCGGATTTAAAGTACTGACAGGAGTTTAACATTGGTTGGCAATTCTGTTGGTTTGTATTTTTTGCCATTAATTCAAACTGATGATTAAAATTGAAGTTACATTTCTTTCTTCTTTGAAAGTTTGATAAGGTGTTTAATGTTAGAAAACAAACTCTTGAGTTACTGTATCACAAGAAACTAGGAACTGAACTGGACTTTGAGTTATTTGAGTTATAGCCTATAGCTTTTAAGTCTTGACTAAGGTTTTCATATATTGGGTGAATTTTCACCATCCATGCTGGAAGCGTCATCAGAGTTTCCTGATAAACAGATGATAGTAAATTTTTACCAGTAGACTGTACTTTGCTTGTTTGGTTTATATAGACTTGTAGAAGGCATAGGGTATTAGGGATACTTTCTACTTTGTGCAAAGCCAGCAAGGATACATCCTGATTCCAAAGTTCATGTAATAAATGGACCATGACATTACTCTAAACCTCCAACTAGTCTTGATCTTGCGATTGAGAATTTGGGATGCTTTTTCACCAGGTCAAATGGGGTTAACCACATTATTGTTTTAGATTTGTCTGAAAATATACTCGGGCATCTAGTTAATCTGCCTCAGTTGTCCAAAATCTAGACTTATCTTGTTTTGTTTGACTGGAGTCTTAATGAAACCCATTAATACAACTGGGGATTTGTATGAAGAAAGAAAATATCTACACTAAAGTCTTTGGAAACTTAAGTGTAGTACAGTAAGATGCTTTTTCATAATGAAGTTTTGTTAATCAAATCAGATTACTGAGTCAACTGATTAATTAGGGATTTTGCGCTGCAGTTCCAAATTTTCCGTTACATTGTCGCGTTCTTGGTCGACGTTTGACACTACCATTAATACCTTGCTATAAAATTTCAATGACTTATGGATCTGCTCCTAATACCAATAGATTCGATTGTTCTATGCCATATTTCCAGTTTTTCTATTCCATTCGACATACTTTCAAAAAAAAATAAAAAATAAAAATAATAATAATAATAATTAGCTGGAAAATCAATACAAAATTTATTAATTTTGAAATTTGGATCTTAATTTTTTGAAATTTGGATCCTCCGAATGTCGATAAAATGAAGTTAGTGAGCAGTGAACACTGAATATGATGGCCCTTGGCCCATGACGTACGTATGTCTTATTCCAAGAAAATACTCATTTTCATTATCTGTTACAATTAGGGTGGTCCTAGCCATAATACAAAATAAATATGCAGATTTTTTATGAAAATGTGGCATTTTTGGTCCCCTTTAATTTGGACAAATAATGCTAAATACGTTAGTTTTAATGCTTAGAAGAATCTCTAGATATGTAACAGTCTTCTGTCACTATAAATGGTCATAAAAAAACTGGAAGAAAAGAAAGAAAAGAAATGCAGGAAGAAGAAAACAAGTATATTTTGATAAGAACAAAATTTTGAACGAAGACTTTTTTTTGGTGTGTGGGACTAAATAGATTGTGACTTTGCTCCTACTAACAAGCTGCAAATTGCAATCATAATTAACTTATGATTTCTTCTAATGGTATGAGCTTAAGTGGGCAGTAGTGATAGACCCACCACCGACTGAATTCCCTCTTTTTACCCTCTAGCGGATCCGACGGACGAAGTGAAACGACTGAATCATAGGATATGGTGTGAGCATGATCTAAACAATGACTACCATTGGATCTGTTTTCAGGAGATGCGGAGGATTTCAGCCTGTTACCTTATCATTTTACTATCGTGGCCATCCAATGATTTTCATTTGATCAAAACAAGATAGTGTGTGGACCCCACATATGATTTGTAGGGGTTCACTATATTTGTGTTAGAAAGTGTACTTCTTTGTGTAACATCCTTTATCAATGTAGAGTTAGCGTCTTCAAATTCTAATGCTAATGACAGTTTTTTTTATTTATGACAATGGCCATTAAAGACCCTGCCCTGATGCTGATTCCCTTGGGGATGCCTTTGTTGGCTCATTCTCTTTATGCCTTCAATAATTCTAAGTACAAGTGTAAGTTCGGTAGTCAAGTCCAAAAAAATTATAATCAAATTTCCAAAATGATTAGCAATTTTTTAAATTTCTTCACCTATAACTATAAAGAAAAGAAGTGGGTAATGAATTCCAAAATGTGACCGATTTTTGCAGTGCAGTAGTATCGTTGGCCTTATTCTTTGATTTTGTTAAAGCACGTGAAAATATGCCGTAGATATTTGGTAGTGGTGGCAAGGAAATATGAGGTTCCTTTTACTGAGCTGGTCTCTTTTGTCATCTTGGACGGAGTATATAAAGTATAAACACACAGGTTACAGAAGGCCCCAATTATTTGGAAACTATGTTTTTGTATTTACTGTTGATTTTGCCATCTCAGACTCAGAGTGCGGTTCTGACCAGTTTGGCTGCACTTGCATTTAGGGTCAAGCTCACTTAACAAGTTACCCATTGATGGTGAAGTTTGCATATTGCACAGCCGCCCGGGACCGACAGACAACAGCAGTTGCCCAACAAAGTTTTGTCCTGGATTCTCCACCCATTGACTAACAGCAGAACAAAGCAAAAGAGCCAGATAGTAAAGCTAGACCGTGGCCTTTCGCGGCGGTTCTGGTAATCTAAGCCGAATGACCTGGTAATCTAAGCTGAATGACTATATTCTTGTATCGCAGCCGAATGACCATATTCTTGTATCGCAGAAGAAGTTGCATAATCAAATCATACGTTTATATTCATCGGCTGGTATGGAATTTAGGCAGTAACAAGAAAATGAAATGCCAAAAAATCGAAGCGCTATTAAGTACACAATGAACCCGGAAAACCCAGAACTAAATCTGACATTATTATGAAACCTTTCTATGCTAGCTTTCCTTTCTACTCAAACTTAAGACTTGCATCTTTCATTTATGACTCCTTTTTTTACCTTCGCGCGCATTTTTACTACGCGCCACATGCAAGAAAACTAAAATGTAAACCACATCCTATTTTGTCCCTTTTTTTTTGTGTGGCAGATTACAAAGTGAACTGTTTTCAGACTAGAGGTCTTTTTTCTTCATCATCTTCTGTGAGGGTCTTCTTGTCATGGTCAAAAGACTCCATTGGGAGTGCAGGAGGTTTATAATTGGGAATTTTGTTTTCAGGCAACATCTTCAACACAATTCCCATGGCAATGAGAATGAGTCCTGTTCCATGTTGCTCAGTAAGCGGCTTCGTAAATATCAGATATGATAATAGTAGTGTCACAGCTTTCCTTGCTGTCGTGATCTGTGGGGTTTGATTAAGCAATAAAAAAATGAAAATCTGGAATCTGGAATCTCATACCAACTTCATAAACAATGGGTATGTGTATTTATATGATATAAAAATTGTTAAAGGCAAATAATGTTTTTTGTAACATACCATGGCAGTCGTGGCAGCTCCAAAGATTGCAATGAGAGACAAAACAGATACCTGGCCAATGAAGGTGGCCATTGCTTCGAAGACCAATACTCCATATACGTACGGATGCTGTATTCAAAATTGAAATGGTAGAAATTCAACAAAAGATCTAAAACTTGAATCTATCTAGAATTGAATTGAAAAAGAAGAATTAGCAAGACGGTGACTATGTATAAAGAATTATAAAGAAAATCTGCTAAGTGAAGATATCATGTTTATGAAGTGTAAGAGCATATCAAGTCGGCAGATGCAGAGGGTCTAAACATAGTGTAAGAATAAAAAAGTGACACTGTATATTAACTTATAAGACAAATCACCGGCTTGACAGAATACCTTAAAAAATTACCACTCTGCATTGGAAGAATGGAAAAGGAATTGTCAACTTAATAGAAAAATGGCAAGTTGCCTTTAGGGTTCCGCAGTAGGCACGTTACGCGACCCGACTTTAAATGAAGTGTTAAATGAAGTACCTTCTAGTGCAATAAAAAACCTAGGAATTGCGAACAGATCTTAACAGGTAGGTGATGCATTCAAATTACCAAGTTGAACTGTAAATCGAATCCATTAATGATCTCTTCTGGCATTTGAATAAGAAGTTCTTGACTTTATCACACTAAGAAAAGGGAAAATGCAGGAAAAAGTACTTATGAAAGCCTGGTATTGGTATTGAATATGGATCTTTACTTTACCTCATAACAAGCATTCCAGGCTTTAAAGATTTCTCCTGTTAAAAGCATTGGTGGAATCAAGAAAGGTAACCCAACTACAGTTGAGCAAAATAACATCTCCGTCTGCGTAAATTAGAAGAACAAACAACATAAAGTTAGAATCCTTTTGTTCATCCAGCGCAAAAATGGCGTGTAAGCATTCACATTTTTTTTTATGCTTACATTTACCACTTTAACTGTTCCACATTCACAATAAAAATGTTTCGGAATATGGTAAAAGTTGTGACTAAATTATCCGTAAAAGAGTTTTTTCTTTCTAGTTGAAAAGTAAGTAAGAATTCACATTTTACACTGAACCTTCTTCGTGATCAGTAAAAAGTTAACTCAATAACGACAATGGAAGAGTGCGATAATTACCTGAGATGTTTCAGGATTCATAGTGAAAATTGCTTCTTGCAAATTACCCAAAAACGCATCCATAATCAAAGCACCGGAAACCATAATAACACCAAGCATACTGAAATTTGGAGACGTATTAGCATCGGCTAATGTAAACATTATCAACCCAATGACAAGAAGTATAGCTGCAATGTATTCATGAGGTGGGTATTTCCTTCTTAGCCCCGGAATGAAAGCTCCCATTATCATCACAGGTAATACCTGAAATTACACCAATGCAGTAACAAAAATCAGTGCAACCCATAAACATACCACCAATACAAATTCACCAAACACTGCATTAGACTCCAAACTAGTCGTTTTCGGCCTAACCGGACCGATTCAACGCAATCAAAATTAGGTCTCAAAACAATACTTCTAAGAAATTTCAACTATAAGAAAAGATCTGGTCTAACTAGTCAAGCCAACATACAGTCAAAAACCATCAAATTGAATCAAAAATTTTTAACCCCAAAATCAAAAATTAGTGATTTTTACCTTAGTTGATTTGAACATGAGTTGAGCAGGGTAATTAAGCCAAGCTAAAGAACC
>JAJJMA010282034.1:0-11192 GCA_023529015.1 Papaver nudicaule | reverse complement strand
ATAAATAAAGTGCTTATATGTGGTCTGGTTCTACGGGAGGTTTGGCATACCTATCGATATTGATGCAAGGAGAGCTCTTGGTATCAATCAGTCAATACCCACCCTCGGGTTCGAGTGATCAGATGTTTCTGACACATTCCAGCTGATCAAGCTCTCTTTCGGTGAGAATCTGTTATTAATTCTTAGAGTTAAGTTTGTTTGATGTGGATTGTAGTGTACTAGTGTGATGTTTCTGTATTTTTATTTAAGTTCTAGTCCTTGTTGGCTATTGGCATGTAATATTTGGGCTTTGGGTTGAGTGTGAATTGTACTATTTCCTTGCTGTTTGTGCATGCTTTATGCATATGAATAAAAGTGTGCACTCCATCTGCAACTTATCAAGCCTAATTACGTTAACATCTGCTATCAAGGTCATGAATACAAGTTTCTCCTAATAAACTTCCAGATGTATACTGAATTCATATTCTCTCAAGTGTACTTTGAGATGAAAACATAAATTAATTGTGGAAGAGCCAAGAAATAGTGTAGCAACCAGAAATATGCACTATTTCTTAAGAAAGAGTAATTTTTGGAGTTAAAATTATAGGAGTATATATATATATATATATATATATATAGGTTAATTATAGGCATAGTTGGATGTCCAGCATCCCCGACGCTGCCAAGTTGTTTGGGGGGGGGGGTATACTGAAAAACAATCATGCTAATTTCGACGGGTACGGCCGAGGAAATCATGATACTCTCATTCTCATGCGATTCGTATGGAAGCAATCATGTTAGGTCAAATTCTTTTCTCTATATAATACTAGCTAGTAATACACTTCGACGTGCTCTCCACTCGTGAACACAACTATGGAGTAGAAACCTGAATATTCAACCTATGTAGGAATACTTCCGTGCATCATTAGAAAAAGGAAAACTATCCCAAAGATCGATTGTCTTAATTTGAATTTTTCCTTTGTGTACACATATAAACAAAAAAAGCAGGGGCGCCAAACATAGAAACTACATCATGAGCTCCATTAACCTGGTAGGTACACATATAAACAAAAAAAGTTTGAAAAATTCAATGGTTGCAAATTGGAAATTTCTTGCCTTTTTGTAATGAAATTCCTAATATATAAAAGTAGCAATACAACGAAAAGAAAATTAAATGCCAGACGAGTTGGTTGGGAGCCTAGCAACAATTTCATTTTGTACTGCTGTAACACTTTCCCTGTATATAACTCCATGGTATTGTTAGGAAATAGAGTTCCTTTAGTGTACGTGTGGTGTTTGCGTGTGTTGTTCGTTAGCTGTCATGATAGTGACAGTTATGTCGGTTCATTTCATTTCTGTTGTGTCATGTATTTGTTGTGTCTGTTGTCCTGTATATAAACCTCTCTGCTCTCTCGTGTGTGATGTTGAGAGATAAGAGCCTTGTCCACCGACTTAGAGCATCTGACATGGTATCAGAGCCGAGTTAAAGAAAAACTAGATCCAGAAATTTCTTTTTCAGTTCTCTGTCCATTAATGGCGACATTACCTCAAAATACTTCTTCTAATCCTTTAAAACTCAGTATTTTACCTCCTGCAAAACTAAGTTCAACAAATTATGTCCTATGGAAGTCTCAGATAGTACCTTTACTAAGAAGCTTTGATCTGTATAAGTATGTTGATGGATCTACACCAGAACCAGTAGAGTTTATTAGAGATGAAACCACACAAAATCATGTTGACAATCCTGCGTATCTCATCTGGATTCAACAAGATCAACTCCTTCTCTCTTGGCTTCTCTCTTGTCTTACAGAAGAAACTCATCTCTCTGTTCTTGGTTGTACCTCTTCGCTTCGTGTATGGCAAACTCTTGAGAGTAATCACAATTCATCTGTCAAATCTCGACTTATGCAGTTAAAGAACGATTTGCAACATCTCAAGAAAGGATCTGAGTCGATGCAAGCTTACTTTAGTCGTGCGAAATGGATTGCTCATCAACTTGCTCAAGTAGGACGTCCTGTGCTTGATGAAGATCTAGTATTCCATATCTTGAATGGATTACCTGCAGAGTTTAATGCTTTTCGTACATCTGTTAATACTCAACAACTCAAGAACGTAGATTCTATTTCCTCTGCTGATCTCTTCAGTCTTCTTCTTGGAGAAGAGCTACAACTTTCTGGTTCATCATCTGAGATGTCAAATGCTTCTGCTAATGTTGTGCAACACTCCAATAATCAACAAAATTTAACTCCTCTTCCTGCTAATTCCTCCAATTCAAACTTTCGTATCCACTCTGATTGGCATTCTAGTCATCCATCAGGTGGTCTCAATTTCAGATCTCGTGGTGGCGCAAGGAATTACAATTACTTTAGAGGAAGAAGCAGCTTTCGTGGTGGTTTTCGTGGTGGCAGATCTGATAGAGGAGGTTTTCGTGGTGATTATAGTGGATCTCGTGGTGATTATGGTGGTTTTAGTGGTAGACATAACAATTTCTTTCCTCATCAGACAATTCCTTGTCAGATCTGTTACAGAAATGGTCATACTGCTCTTACTTGCAACTTCAGATATAATAGAAGTTATTCAGATCATCCACAAGCTCATATGGTCAACTTTGATGATTGTTACTTTGAGGATTATTCTGATGATTACTGGAATTCTGATCCAGAATGCTATGCTGTGTACCATGATGATTTTCCTCAATCCTCTTCATCTGCTGTTGGTGAGAGCTGGACACCTGACTCTGGTGCTACTCATCACATCACCAATGATTTGAATAATCTCAATTTACACTCTGAGTATAATGGTGCTGAGCAAGTCAAAGTTGGTAATGGTGCAGGTTTGTCAATTACTCACACTGGTTCTTCTGGCTTTAAGATTGGTGATACTAACCTACAGTTGAATGATGTTCTTCATGTTCCTGCTATTGCTAGGAACTTGTTGTCTGTTCTAAAGTTTACTAGAGACAATAATTGTTATTTTGAATTTCATCCTTCTCATTTCTATGTGAAGGATCTTCAAACTCTTCAAGTGTTGCTCCAGGGAGGTGTTAAGAATGGCCTATATGATCTCAACTTCAACTCTGCAGAGCTCAAACAAGCTTTCACTTGTTCAGTTTCATCCTCTGATTGGCACAAAAGGCTAGGACATCCAGCTTACAGGACTTTGAAACATATTTTGTCAGTTGTTGATCAGTCTATTAGTGGTCACTTAAGTCCTACTTTATGTTCTGATTGTCAGTTAGCTAAGTCTCATGCTTTACCTTATGCATCCTCAGTCAATAATGATGTGTATGGTCCTTTGGATCTAATTCACTCTGATGTATGGTGTTCTCCTGTTACTTCAGTCAATGGGTTCAAATACTATGTAAGCTTCATTGACAATTTCAGTAGATTCACTTGGCTGTATCCACTTGCTTATAAATCAGAGGTTTATTCCACTTTTCAGAAGTTTAAGTGTCATGTTGAAACCTATTTTGGTAAATCTATTAAGATGATGCAAACAGATTGGGGAGGTGAGTATAGGAATGTTTCAACATTCTTATCTGCACATGGAATTTTACATAGAGTCAGTTGTCCTCATGAACATCAACAGAATGGGAAAGCAGAAAGAAAGCATAGACATTTGGTGGAAACTGGTTTAGCTCTGCTTAATCATGCTAGTATGCCTTCCACATACTGGTCCTATGCAGTTGAAACAGCAAACTTTCTCATTAACAGGCTGCCAACTCCAGTCTTGCATGGTGCAACTCCACTTGAAAGCTTATATCATATTCAGCCTGATTATACCTTCCTGAAGGTCTTTGGATGTGCTTGCTATCCATGCTTGAGGCCTTACAACAAGCATAAATTGGAAAACAGGTCAGTTAAGTGCATCTTTCTTGGTTATAGTTCCATGCATAAAGGATATAGATGTCTTAATCCTTCCACCAATAAAGCGATCATCACTAGTAATGTTGTGTTTGCTGAGCATGACTTTCTTTACATCTCTATGTATGCTCCAATTGTTCATCCACCAGTTGCTCCATTTTCTACTTCTATATCCATTTCCCCAACTCCTCCAACTGTTGTACCACCAATTATACCTGCACCACCTACACCACCTGGTTTTCCATCACAACCTCCCTCTACTATAACTACTACTGTTCAAACACAACTTCCAGATATACCCACCAATTCTGTTGTCAATTCTGACATTCATATTCAGCAGCCATCTCATCAATCTACTCACTCTATGAGAACTAGAAGTAAGAATGGCATTCATAAGCCCAAAACCTTTACAGCATTTCCTCTGAGCCAGATGATACACCAAAAACATTTGCTGAAGCTAACAAAATCCCAGTTTGGAGAGGTTCAATGTGTGATGAAATTGATGCTCATGTTGAGAATGGTACATGGACTTATGTTCCATATGAGGACTGGATGAATGTTGTTGGATGTAAGTGGGTTTACAAGAAGAAGCATGATGCTGCTGGTAAATTTGAAAGAGCTAAGTCCAGAGTGGTGGCTAAGGGCTATAATCAGATTGAAGGACAGGATTTTCATGACACCTTTAGCCCTGTTATCAAACCAACTACCATTAGAGTAATATTGTCTATTGCTTTGTTCAAGGGTTGGTCTATTAGGCAATTGGATGTCAAGAATGCTTTTCTTCATGGAACTTTGAAAGAGGAGGTGTATATGCAACAGCCACCAGGGTTTGTTCTTAAGGATTTTCCTAACCATGTATGCAAACTGCAAAAATCCATCTATGGGCTGAAACAGGCACCCAGAGCTTGGTTTGACAGACTAACTAAGGTACTTCTTGCTCAGGGTTTTGTTGGATCTAAGACAGACACATCCTTGTTTTATAAGGTAACTTCCACTGCATCTCTTTATGTGCTGATTTATGTGGATGACATATTAGTTACTGGCAGTTCAGATGTTGCTATTCAAGCTTTACTTGATTTGCTTAGTACTGAGTTTGCTATTAAGGATCTTGGTCAGCTACATTTCTTTTTGGGAATTGAAGCTAAGTATAGTGCTGCTGGTATTCATCTTAGTCAGCATCAGTATGCTCACAATTTGCTGGAAAAGACCAACATGCTCAGTTCTAAATCAGTTTCTACTCCAGTTGCACTTACCAACACTCATGCTACTACTACATCTCCATCTTTCTCAGATCCACATTTATACAGAAGCACTGTGGGAGCCTTACAATATTTGACTATCACTAGACCTGACATCTCATATGCAGTGAGCAAAGCTTGTCAATGTATGCATAATCCTACTGCAGATGATTGGGCTGCTGTCAAGAGGATTCTAAGGTACATAAATGGGACTAAGTCTCATGGTCTACAGTTCAAAAAGTCATCTTCCTTGCCACTTCAGGTGTTTTGTGATGCAGATTGGGCAGGAGATCCAATTGATAGAAGGTCAACCAGTGGTATGGCTCTATACATGGGTCCAAACTTGATATCTTGGTGTTCCAGAAAGCAAAAGTCAGTATCAAGGTCTAGTACAGAAGCTGAATATAGGGCCATGGCTGAAGCAACTTCTGAACTACTCTGGGTTCAATCTCTTCTTCAGGAATTGCAGTTCTGTTCTTCTCAACCACCAATTCTTTGGTGTGACAATATTGGAGCAACTTATCTGTCTGCTAATCCCATCTTCCACAATAGGATGAAGCATGTGGAGATTGCATTTCATTTTGTCAGAGAACTGGTTGCTGCCAAAGCTCTTCTTGTCAGGCATATTTCAACTAAGGATCAGCTAGCTGATACTCTGACTAAAGCTTTAACTGCTACTCGTTTTCAACTGATTCGTGACAAGCTTAATGTCATTGTTCCAGGTGCCATACGCTTGCGGGGTGCTGTTAGGAAATAGAGTTCCTTTAGTGTACGTGTGGTGTTTGCGTGTGCTGTTCGTTAGCTGCCATGATAGTGACAGTTATGTCGGTTCATTTCATTTCTGTTGTGTCATGTATTTGTTGTGTCTGTTGTCCTGTATATAAACCTCTCTGCTCTCTCGTGTGTGATGTTGAGAGATAAGAGCCTTGTCCACCGACTTAGAGCATCTGACAGGTATATACATAGAAATCATCTCACTAAAGTTATACTAGTTGCTATAACATAAAGAGAAAGGTTATGGACATCATTCGCGACGTTACATGGAGCGGTGATGTTGAATCTCTCAGGAAAATACTCACTGCAAATCCAGGTTTTCCTCTTGCTGATCAAAGATTTACATGTTTCCGTCGAACTCCTTTACATGTAGCAGCCATGCTTGGTTATGTTGAATTTGCAAGAGGAATTATAAATAGGTATCCACGACTTGTGATGATGTAAGACAAGAAAGGATTTACTCCTCTTCACTTGGCTTCCACTAGAAATAATGTTGACATGGTGGAAATACTTTTTTAGTGTATCCATCAAAATAAAAAAAGGCAGAAGATGGGTTTTGACAAATGCTTGCATATTTCCAGATAAAGATGAATGAACACCCATACATCTAGCTGCCATGAGAAATCAAGTTAAGGTCATGGAGTTGTGGATTCAAAGCTGCCCTGAAGCCATTCATAAAAAGCTACGAAACACAGACGAGACAATACTACACTTATGTGTTCAACATAATGCGTTTCAGGCCATGGAGAAGTTGGTTGACTATTTAGTGACTAACAGCGCAGCTCTTCTTGCTAATAACTCAGATAGAATCCCTGTATACTCCGTTGTCCGTAATGGAAACACAATAATCTTGGACAACAACCCAGACAGAGTCTCTGTAAACTCCGTTGATATTAATGGAAACACAATCTTGCACCTGGCGGCAAAAGAGAGGCGGATTAAGGTACGTGCATAAATAATAGTCGAATTCTTAGTCTTTTTTTTTTCTCCTTACTTTTAATTTAGGTTGCACTAGAAAAAACAGTAACATTCCCTGACGCCATAGGAAACTGTTGGAATTGTTTTAGCAGATCCTTAAATGCTTAGGGTAAGTCTAGTGGGAGTGTTGGTGCTACGAAAAGTGTGGTCTATTTCCTGAATGCTACTTCTCTCTAGATATATTTAACATTCGAAATAGCATTATTAGTTAGGCGCTGAATGATTCAACGGTGAAAAACTGAACCAACGCTCAATGGTTCGGCGTCAAAACGAATATTCTCAATATATCTGATGGCTCATAACATATATTTTTGATCTGATGGCCGAGATTATCTGGCGCTTTACCATTCAACACCCATGCGCTATATGATTCAGCGCTAGAGTGATAACTAGCACTGCTATCTAGCAGACACCATTAGACTTGGATGCTAATCCTAGTGCTACAAATCTGATGCATCATGCTTGATACCACTCTAACTAGCACTCACATTAGACTAAGCCTTATTATTCCCAGCATCCTCGTCTACTCTTCTTTCCTTGGTTTTTTGTTTTTCTCTGTTGACTCAAATCGCAATCATAACTGATGTCTTTACTAACACTGGGAGTTCAATCATTTCAAAGGAAGAAATATGATGATAAGATCGTCTAACATCGATTTACTTTGTATCTGCCTCCTTTTCTTCTTCTTCTTTAGGCTTCTGCTGAAAGACTTTCAATGATAGATATAAATATGCAGAAGGTATTGTTAATCGAGGAAAGCAAAATTGAACAATATATAGAAGATGCATTGTATTCATTTCAAAGCAGAACACTCCACATGCAAACAGATGCAGAGCAGAAACATGATTTTCATATGTACTAGTGTACTATACTTCATTTTCCTTATCTATGTGTCTTCTTCTTTTTAATGTCAGTGATTTAACATGAAATGAAGGACGTATGTAGAGAAAAACACAAGTTGACCAATAATTGAGGTTAACGTATCTCAATCTTTCTAACTACTTCTCTAAAACTTATTTGCCGAGTCCTGATCCTCTCGACGTAGAAAGAACAATGAAAAATGAGGCATTGGCAAACCAGTTCTTTCACCGGTACTGAATTAATAAAACCAACTAGTACCCATGGGAGGGATAAATGATTGAGTTCATACCACACAGGTTAATGAAAATAGGGTTTGAAAGTATTGAAAGCCATACCTTACAAACACAACTGAATGTCAAGATTGCATTTAAAGGGAGATGAAGAAGAATTTCAAACCAAACATCATCTGCTATATTCTTCATCTTCTTCATTGTGTGATTTTCAGTTTGTTTGGGCTTTGTTCTGTTTATAAGGGAACGGGCGGCTCATGTAGTTTATCTCGGAACTCTTTCTTATCCATGATTCAAGATAGTGAAAATTTCTGTGTAGCCCAAGTATTGACTCTCTCTCTTCCAAAAACCCATCATTAAGATGGTTTATACGAAAAACCCATAATATAAGATTTTGTTAAAAAATCGTAAGTTTTTGGTTGACTTTGTATTATAGGTTATCCTCTATGGCTAAAATACCCTTTAATTCAAAAAATCTTTCCTAATATTATGGTTATATTAGTTGTCATCTTGATTTTTGTTAACTAAAATACATTATCTACTTTATTTTGAGTTAAATATTTGTGTCATAATTTTCTCACTCTTATTAAGTTCTCTAATTAGGCGACATTTTTTTTAGTAATAATTGTAGATTTCACCAACTGCAATTTTAAGCAATGCTGGTGAAAATTGTTGTTATCATCCTTGATAAATGCAGATTTTATCATTTTTAGATAGGTATAATTTGGGAAAAGTATAATTATCACCTCTGAAAAAGTTGATAATTTCGGATTTCACCTAGTACAAACGTGGTTATTATTGAAAATTGTTGTTTTCCTAAATATCTTATGGTGATAATTGAACTTTTCGGTAAAAATTGAATCTTTTTTCAAGTGAAAACTGTAATTTTCCTAGAATATTTTATAGTGATAATTGAAAAGTTATTTGAAAGATAATTTTTATGGTAATAATTGTAATTTTTTTTTTTTTTTTTTTTTTTGTAGACTGTTATTTTATAGAAGGTCAAATGAAATGTTTGAGGGAGCTTTTTTAGGAATTATGATTTATAATAAAATGATATTTATTATTCTTTGCAAGAATAGAAATAAGTTTCTTAAATAGGTAAAAGGTTATTCGTGTAATAGTCTTATTATAAATAATTATGGGTTTTTTATATATGAGATCTTAATGACGGGTTTTTCATGCAAAAAATAAAAAAAGTGGGCTAGAGATAAGTTTCCCCGTTCAAGATACAGCGATGGAGGAAGACTGACAAAAATACAGTTTCCAGTGAACTAGGGCTGTCAAAGGGCCGGTTCCGGGTAACTTATCAAACCAGTACGCAATAATGCCGGTCGAGATCGGTTCAGGGTAAACTGGTACACATTGACAGCCCTAGTTTCCACTGATATTATTCTCCCGTATGACATTTATATGCAAGCGGAATTGTAATGGGAAGGATACAGTCTACATAGGAAATGGACAAGTTTTGATTTTTCACATTTCCCCTGCTCTAGCTATCAGTAAACAAGATATATCTATCAATAGTAGTATTGTGGCAACAAGCAAACTCCATGTGCAGTGATATTAAAGTGAAACAAAACCTGCAAAGACTGAAATTGACATCTAACAATTCTTAGAAGTAACTTCTTCCATTCAAAAGACAGGAAAGGACCTACAAATTAGCACATGCATCAAGCTAGGCCATGTGACATAAAGCAAACGTACTACAAATAAGTCAATTACTACTACAGAAGAGTGAGATAGGCAACAACAAAGTTCATAGTACCAAGTCTGTGTTGCAAGAAAGCAAATAGGACAGTAGGTTAAACACACATGAAACATAATTTTAATTTCCGATCGGAAGACGATCAAAAATTAAGCGTCGAAAGACTAAGGATGTTGGAAATAAAATGATATCAAGAGGCCATAACCTAGTACCAGTAACAGAAATGCCACGGTTTCACCGATGAGACCGCAAAACTTCGCATACTTGTGGTATTCACGATATTGTAGAATGAGAGGTACGAAACAGCTGAGAGTGCAGCTAATGGAGGATGCATTAATTACCCAGTTGAGCCCCACCAAGCTGTGTTTGAGAAGTGGATCACAGCTTCCATATATACCGAGCGCATGAAGGAAGCAGAGAGCACCTAGGATGTTGAATGATAACAGGAATGAAGGCCTGTGCCCTTCAGTTTTATCCATCAAGAAACCTGTCAGGAACAAAGTCAAAAAGACACCAAATTAATACCATGAGTATATGCGCAATGGAACAAGGTAAAAAAGAAAGGAAAAAAACCACAAACTATGTCCATTTTCATCACCAGTTTCAAGAAAAGAAAACAAAGATTTCAAAAACAAATCCTTAAAATTGCATTGCAAATTCCCATAATACAACAACTTGTTGCTAGTTTTTCCCCAAGCTCGTAGAACAGTGGCTCTATGTTGTTTGAGGCGTGAGGCGAGGCTAGGCGAGGCGCCTCAAGCGCCTTAGTCGCCCTGAGGCGCTTGATGCGACCTAAAAAAATTTTAAGCAAAGGTAGTGAGTTGGCGCATCAGGCGCCTTGGGCGCATCACATCCAAGGCGCTCACCCATACCCACTGAGTGGCTTACCCAATTTTACTACCTACTATAAAACTTAGGAGTTCGAACTCAACCCAATTCAATCACACAATTTTTAGATTAGTGTCTACAACTTTAAATCTAGTATGTGTATGTGGCTCAAACTATACCCCAAACAGTCATTAAGAACAAATTGAACATATTCAGGAACGACAATAGATCTCTGCTTGACAATAGATCTCTGCTTCCACGAGAAGAGCATGAAAAACCTGCTAAATCTCATTGTGACATTTTCTATGTTCACTTAAAAACTTCACATGACTGCACTGAATTGGCTCTAATAACCACAAGAAAATTCAACTTAAAGACACTACAGTTTACAAAATTCTGAACAAAAATCCTAGATCTACCATGTAAATCCACCCAATCCAAGAACTTCTTTTACTTGAAACGGGATATACCGAACTACATAACCTAATCACCTTCACATTTACTTGAACAAAACATGAGTGAATCCTCAAAAAAATAACTTACACATACAAAACTTGAAGAAACCAATTTATTTCAACATAAGTAACAATCTCATCAATCTTCATTACCAGTCAAATCAAGCTCATTTCATTCAATTAACATCAATCTAACACTAATCAAACAGCAGTAAACAAAAAACAGACTAAGGATCCATGAAAGTGAAATTTTCATAGCTTCAAATATCAAATTAAAC
>JAJJMA010282025.1:0-13811 GCA_023529015.1 Papaver nudicaule | reverse complement strand
ATTCCCTCTCAATACTTGCAGGTTAAAACAACAGTCCTGGTTAGAATCATAGCAAGGCGGTGACTGCATTAATCGAAATTCTTCATCTCCCAAGTCGAATGCCACAATCTTCTTCACTGATAAATCAATCCAGTGAAGGGCTCCATTTATAAAGATTCCCAGAGAATTTTGCCTAAACAACTTGTGGCAGGTTCTACTTATGGTTCTCCACCCACTGCCACTGCCTATTGTGTATACCTGGACCTCTCCTTTACAGTGCCCGCTGCTGGGATACGGGTAGTAGATCCTGACAACTTTGTATTGTGCATCATTAGTCACTGAATGCACGTATCCAAACCCAAAGGCGGCTGCATATCTTATCCCTTCACTTAAGGTGTACTCAGGAAGATTGACGTATTCCCCGGTGTTGGGATTGCAAAGATGGATAGGATCACGGATTCCATGGTGATATCTGTTGAGACAAATCAGTCCATTACATGAACCAACTATGACATCCCATACTAGCGGATGAGAATGGCCGATGCTGGACTTTTGAAGTGTCTTGTAAGACCAATTCTCATGGATATTCATCTCCACATTATACCTGTCGTCGTAATAAAGTCTTGGTCCTGTTGTTCTGTCTTCTTCATCTATTTCAAAGGCGAAAAGAAGACCCATTGAAGCATCAACCTGACTAGCAAGTTGTAGTAATTGACGCCGATGGTGCATCTTGGCAAACTGATACCATCCATGACTGAGGAGATTTAGCAAGCTTTTGCAAACTAACTTGAAATCTAAAACAGACTCAACTGGTAGTCTAGACAGTATGTCATATGCTACATCTGGTGGAAGACACTCCATATATGGCTATAACACTGGGGTTTTTCTAAAGGCTTTAACCTTCCGGTATTTATATAATGTGCTTCCTGTTGGATATAGGTCGGTCAACAAGTTAGAGTTAAACAGGGATACCCAATTCTAGTCGGACCTGTTAAGATACATAAATCCCGGTGGGATTTTGGCCTTGCACTAAAACGCCCAACAAAATACAAAATTGAAATGTCTCTTCGTATGGAAACATTGTGTTTCTTATCATACATTGAATTGAAACATCGTGTTGCTTCCGTAGAATCATTGTGTTTCTTGATCATAATGAATCATTGTGTTGCTTCAAAGTGGATCGAAACATTGCATTGGCACATGCCCGTCCATATATATATTTCCATATTCAGTTGTTCCATCCACAATAACTGCCTTACCCTCAAACTTACTTCTTTTTCTAACTGCAACTTACAAATTCAAGAACAAGAATATCATCAGACTTGCTCACGAATTCAATAACAAGAAAATGGACGGAGAAAATACTAATAATCCACTCTCTTCTTCATTATTAGCAGACAAACTGCAGAGATTCAAAAGTATATACCGGCTCATCCAAGAGGATGATTCTCCAACTGTAAGTTTCTTGCTCCCCAAATCCCAATTCTTGAAAATCAGTTTTGATATTTTGTTTTTGATTTCTTCCCACTAAATTCTTTCCCCCCATTTCAAATTCTAAGGGTTTCTTGTTATAATCCTGTCTGTTTTCCAGTTAAACGAGGATGCAAAACTTGCTTTAAAAAGGGATATCCAGAATGCTGCAGAAAACATAATCCGGTCTCATGTAAAGGTATGCATTCAAAAATTCCATCAAGTTTGTTTAGAAGGCAGGGGGGTTTGGAAACTAACGCAATCTTTTTTGTTGATCAAACAGACACTGGAGGAGGAATTATTGAAACCACAGGAGAAAAAGAAATGTTCGAAATGTGGGAAATGGAAGAAAACAGGCAGGGTGGTTGTGACTGCATTAGATGCATCACGAAGGTTTCAGTATTTCGGAACGCATCGTCAAGTTGCAACCAACAACAACGGGAATGGAACTGAGTTTCATAGTCAGACTCAGAAGATTACATCTAACCCACCACTCTTGCTGGAAGGGAAGGCTGAGCCTGGCGGTTCCGAGGAAGTTGGCCAATGTCGACGTGAAAGACGTGACTCAACCAACAATGGTAATGGAACTGAGTTTCATAATCAGACTCAGCAGAGAACATATAGCCCACTTTTGCTGGAAGCAAAGTCTGATTTTGGCGGTTTCAAGGAAGTTGGCCAATGTCTACGACAAAGAGGCGATACGTCTCCAAGTGGTTCCCTCGTCATAGAGCCAACACTGATGCACTTCGAGCGGGGAAGAGGATCATATCAACGGACAGTAAGTTCAGATTCCTCTTCTGGTTCAGGAAGTAGAAGATCAGAAGGTTCTGTGTCATCAGCGGCATATTCAACTTCCTCTACTGCTTCTACTTCTCGTGGTAGACACCAAAGAAGACGTTCTTTGTCTCGGTCGTCGTCAATTACTTCAGTTGAGTCCTTTGTTTCTGAAACAGAAAGTTCAAACGATAGTGGGTCTGATGGAAGCTACGACCGGGAACCGCCACATCCACGACGTGGAATGTTGGAACGCCATCGCGATTATAGGTCCAGATCACCAGAGAGGGACTATCCACGTAGGTCCCGGAGATCCATCTCGAGGAGTAGTGCACCGGACGACCGTCACTTGCGTAGAAGGGCGAGGCGTTCTTCCATGGTCGCCTCATCAAATCATCCAAGCCGCAGCATGGGAATGCTGCGAAGATTTACACACAAGATTGGAGGCATGTTCCACCGCCATCATCCGTCTAATAAGGATGAAAATGTACAACACCACCATCGCTCCATTCAGCATCATGATGGTAAGGTCCATTGCAAAAGCAAAGACCAAACAGAAAATGAAAGAACGGAGGTAAAGAAGAAGCGGAACCACCAGAAAGAAGGACATTTTAAAAAGCTCCTTGGAGGCGTAGCAAGACACTTTCGGCATCCAAAGGAATCTAAGCCATCAACAACTGACAAAAGGCGCTTAGAAAGAGCAGTCACAGGCAAGAGAAAGATCAAAGTTGAGAAACTGCATTGGTGGAAGAATAATGGTCGCCCCGGAAAGTCAAGTGCCACAAAGCTTCTCCAGTTGCAGGGGCATAAAAACAGAAAGAAGTAATGGTGTCTTTGTGTTTATTTGGGTGGGGATTTGGTTGTACTAATGGCTGATGCCTTCAGTTTTTGAGTTAGTTTGACAGTTTTGGTTCTCCTGAGGGCACTGGTCTGTGCCTTGCTTTCTTTTCTTCTGTTCTCTGTTTGTTTTAAACCTTTCTTTGGCTGCTCATCATCCACATTGAACAAATCAACATCCATACACTAATGATTTCTGATTATTTAACTTAAAGGTGCATAATGTTAGCTGGTATGTATAAGGGGGACCTTGAGCTTTGCAACTTGGCCTAACTTTCGAAAATGGCCTGGAGAATTTTCTCCGATTAGTATTCAGATGTGCCTGTACTGCTTTAAGAAAGAAAACCAGGACAAGAGAAAGAACAGAAGAAAAGGAAACAGATTTCCATAAATATGAAGCCCATTAGTACATTTCAAGAATCAACTTTACAAGGAACAGTTCTAGAGGTGTTTTTATCGAAATCTAAGAAAATTATGGATGTATTATCCTTTGTCCGTAGAAGTTTTGCTTCGCTCAATATGAAATTAGCAATCTTCTCGGCTATATTATTTGCATTCTCTATGGCATATCTCTCCTTTGCCTGTCAACACGAGAAAAAGCACAAATCTGTAAATTCAGTTCAAATGAACCAAACAATTTCGCAAAATAAGAGAAAGAAAGGTCTCTTTATTAACCTGAAGGACAAGTTGCATTGCTTTTTTCACACTAATGACATCCCATAAGCCATCACTGCAGTTTAATAAAAAAATGTGAGCTTGCCAGGGAAATTGTTATTTGCATTCACTGTTCAGGGTGTCATGGTAACTGAAACCGAACTCTAAAGCTCTTTCTGGCACGCACACGCAATCGGAAAAGACTGAACATTTGATGTTAAAAGAATCACCTTGCCATTAGTGCAAATGCCCTGCTGTTTTTATCTATTTGAACAGCTTCACTAACGTATGGTACCGAACTAAAACGCGCTTCCTGTTCTTTAAGAAATTTGTCTCCGAGCATGCGGGCAAGGTTTAAACCTACAAAAACAAAAAAAGGACAAGTGTTCTAGGTACCCAAGGATGAGTGATTCATATTTTACTATGGTAGATAGAAGAATATGATGTATCACCGCATAGCCGGGTTTCCCCATCTTTCAAGGGTTCTCCTGCTTTGTTCAACCTTAGTCTTTCAGTCTGACTGGTTATTCTATGATCTTCTGACATCTTGATCTGCTTCCCACCAACACTGCTCAAGAAATCTCAGTTTGAGTAACTATAAAAATGAACAATTTGCAGCAGAAGTACTGAAAACAAGCGTTTAGTAAATATATAACAGAACATTAATGAACCATAAATCGAATCTATCTACTAAGTATAGATATAAACTCATCGTGAAGGAGAAGAAGTTGCAATCACATACTTCATAACACAGGCAGAATCCCCAACATTTGCACATTGAGCATAAAGTTGTTCACGACCATCAATCCAAACCAAAAGCAGCGTAGCAGTACAACCCTGAAAAGATCTGTGGTTACTACATGCATATAATTTCCGCAAAGTTGTTATATCCAGAAGGAAAAAGATCTATAACGGATGCAGCCAAACAGATTTCCAACTGTGTATCAGAAACATAAATACTCCACTAAATTCATTGAGTCCCAACTGTATTCTGCTTTCCAGGTTGCACATGGAATTTCAGTTCACATCAAGCTAGAGAGAACATAGATAGTAGACTAGTAATATCAGAATCATTTCTATTTCGCCAACAAAATGGTGTCAAACAGAACATCGAGACGGTACAAGAGCCCGATGAAACACCCAAGACAAGAAAGACCAAACCGCAGTGACAGACTTAGCAAATTAACTCAAAAATATAAGCCGTCTCAGTCCACCACAAAAGCTTAAACAAAAAAGAGAGAGTAATGATGAAAGAGAAACCTCATACTGATGATGCATAGCTGCTTCTGTCTGAAAAAATGCATCTCTAAGGATGTCTGAAGCATCACATCCAGAAAGCACCATTTCTCTTCTTTCTGATACTGATAATATGTTGGTGACAATCTCGGGTAAAATCCTGAAAATTATTCACAAATTGCAACATTTGTGAATGACTGCACTATATGTCACAGAAGAACCATACTGCATATACAACAGAGAGGGAGTAATAAAAAGTGAAAAATAATGAAATGTGAACATAAAATCCATCTCTAATGCACCAGCTGACAGAATCTTATGTCACACCCAGCGTGTATAGCAGGGTATATGCAATGACAAAGTTGATTGAAAGCAAATTTGAAGTTATTATTTTTAGGCTCCCAGACTAATCTTTAAATTTGGTTCTGCATACGAGATTTTAACTACAACATTCTACACTTTTAGGTTTTTTATTTACGGACAAGAGAATACCTTACAAAATGACAAAGAATACATACTCTGCTGTTCCTTGTGTAAAGATATAAAAATAGGTGGTGGATGACTTCACCATTGCATTTGTAACTAATTTCTTTTAGCTCTTAGTATCTTCTTTCTAATCGGTTCTGCTTATAGAATTTAGCAAAACCTTCTGAACTTTCATGGAATATATTGTTTTAGATACAAAAAAGAAATACTACATATATTACAAAAAAGAAATACTACATATATATTCACAATTTTAACCACAAAATGCAAATTTCTACTGTCCTGACAAACATAGAACTCCATTAACATGCCAGCTCAACATCTTCCAACAGTGCAAGAGTAAAGGCAAAACATTCACGAACAGAACCCTCGACATGCAAAATCCAGTATGTGCATCCACGATATATCATGTATGGCATGTAATTAACTTAAGCGTTTAAATTCATATACAGGGAGTGAACAAAGATTTTGGATTCCAAGATAAAACCAATATCAAAACCTTAAACCTTCTAAAGGAAATTGTAAGATCTATGCTACGCATGAAATCAAGATTTGGAATGAGCATTTACTTGCTAGCTGCTTTGGCAGCAGCAGGTCCACCATGCCCGTCACATATTCCAAACAAGCCAAACTGCAGAGCTGAGATCTTGTTAGTAGGAGTCTCTTTGAGAAAGGAAATCTATTTATCATTTATTATAGTAATAAACTAATATAATATTCAAACCTGATCGATTCCAGGAAGGGGCCATTGGTAATAGCACACATCTTCCATTGGAAGCTTTCTCCCTCCACGGCGCAAATGCATCGCATCAGATGCCATACCAACTCCAAAAGGGGTTTCTTGTTTCCCGTAGGAACTGATTTTAACCTGCCATAGTGGAACAGTGAGTGGGTGAAATGGTAATAGGAAAACACATTTCAGCCGATGCAATATCCAAGTCACAGCTGACGTTAGCTATCCTAAACCTGAACAAAAAAAAATCATTTGTACCCTTGTGTGCATCGATCTGCACCACTACAATATAAGTCGGAAATTTAAACGTAAATCAACTCTTGACTCTTTTCTTAATTTAGATTTAAAAACTGGGTCATGGACATAAAAAGCAATGACGATTACAGTTTAAAATCCACAGCATCCGCAGCAGCATCTCATTTCAAAGAGAAAACCTGAATGTGAAGGGTGCAGCAGCACCTCTCATAATACCTTAAATCATCTTTCTTATACTAAGTTCTCATGAGTGATGACTATCAAAATATTGTAAGTACAGACTCACATTTACTCTTGAAGTTGTTCCTAGAGTTATTATGTCACCAGTAGCAAGCTCGACCGGATCACTCCACAGTCTACTTCTGGTATCAGGATGTGAAACTTGATGAGAGTTCAAGAATGTTCCATTAAGGCTACCCATATCCACTAGCTCCCATTTCATCTTCTGTCAAAGCAGAAGTCAGATTCCTGGAACATGCATAAAAATAATAATAAATGAAGGACTTACATTCAAGTTCCACTTGACCAGGGCATGCTTCCCTGAAACTTCTCCATCCTTCAGCAACAGATCGCTAGGAGAAACTCTTCCAAGGGTCAAGGGAAGTCTTGAAGCATCTGTGGACTGTAGGTAATGACGAGTCCCACGAGATGGACCAGATATAACTTCCAATGTCAGGCTGCTTCCTGCACTTCTAACAAAAAGATAGGATGACATGTTTTACACATTCAGAAGAATTTATAACGAAATGTATAACTGATCAATCACTTCAGATGTCATAGTTATAAAATTCAATAAGTGAAGAAATGGGAGAATACTTTGATTTTCAGAATTGTTATGCGTGAATTCTTGATAATTGCTAGAAACAAATGTAGGATCGTAATTTGTTTCTTCCTTTATGGTATCTTTTTGCTCTTCTACAATGCGGCTTGGCAAAAATGGACGTTTAAGAGTTTGGCCAACTAGAAGATCCTCTGAAGTATCTGGTATCACATCTAAAACCAAGCTAGCACCTGAAAAGATTTTAAAGAAGCAAGTCGTCACTGCTAACAAAAAAATCAGCATCTAAACTGATAAACACCATTCAGAATTAAAAACTAAAGAAAAAGTGCGACTATGACATGGAATAAAATAGATACCTTGGGCTACATGAGCATCTGCAGATGGTAGTCTCTGTTTGACAAATCCATGTACTCTGGGAGAGTTGAAATATCCTTCCATTTGAAGACGAGTGCCATCTAAAACGCAGTCTCTTTCCAAACCACTGCTTTGGCTTGCTACCTGATTCAAAGCCTCTGAAACAAGGGGCCGCTCCAGGTCTCCAACCTACCACCACGTAGAACCACAACGGCAACTACTAACTTAGACGTGGAAGATTATGTAAAACGTAAGCAAGAACGATCAAAAAATGTGAAGGAACTTCTACATTCTAATTATGAAAGACGTGGAAACTGAAGAGGATGTTGGAGGCTTAGAACTAGATCCAGAGGGTAATGGTACATTTTTTATTTGAAGCTTCTTTGAGCTGTCTAATCAGAGATATGTGAGCCAATCATGTTACTTCTAACAATGTTTGTCTATTGGGGTTTATAAGTCAGAGTATTGCCTGATTATTTAGAGAAAAGATATGCAATAAAAATAGACGTAATTACCACCAGTTATTTCCGGCCCAGTAATTAACCAAACATTCTAAGCTCACAAACGTCGGAACATCCCATATTTGCAAGTGTATTCAACTACTCTTGATCAGCAATCAGGAAGTGTACACACCAATGCTTATATTTGGTAATAACAAACAATTAAGTTACCTCTCAAGCTCCCAACACGAAAAATGGACAAATTTACGGTGCCCGTGTCTTCTAGTAACTAATGTAACATATTAAGCACGACAACTACTCTATTCCATAAACAACAACATCAAGACCTAAACGTACCCCCCACGACTAAGCCCGTGGTAATTAGATTCACTAAAAGTTTAGTTTGTTTTGGTGTCAATGCCAGATCTCCTTCACATTCAAAAATTCCCTCCTTATCATGAGCTACTTTCACTACTAAACAAAACCTAATGACTAGAATGAGATCAACATTTCTTCTATACTTCTCATAGCTCAACAATGCATACAAAAAAAAGAAAAAAAAAAACTAAAATTAGTACACAAACCTTAAACATTTGCATCATCAAATCCAACCAAAAAAAACCTAAGAAAATAAAGTCAACCCACCTGCTAAAAACCTGATCTTGATCAATAAGGGCTAATCCAAAATTAGAAAAATCACAAATTTTCACCACATTACACCCCCAGATTCAAAATACCACAGGATTTGAAAAAAGATGGGTTTTTTATTTGAGTTCTGAGCATTTAAGAGATGGGTTTCAGAAATTAATTAAAAAGAACATTAATTACCTTGTATGAATTTCGATTTCTGGAAGAAGAAAAGAAGAAACGCCATGGCTTACAATAATAAGCCAAGAGAAGAAGAAGAATGATGAGAAGAATCATTAAACAGATGACACCCCCTATAATAATAATATGACTACTGGTAGTATTCACAAGTGCTTCCAACTGCACCACCATAACCATCGCCATTTCTCACTCTTCCTCCCACCTCCCCCTCCTTCAAACCAGTTTCCTTCTGGTGAGAGGAGGAGCGAGAACACCGCTTTGAAATGGTCGCAATTTTTTATTCTTATTTTTTCAGTTAAATTCAGAGTGTGACACATGTTTATTACTGTTTCATCTTCACCGTTCACTTATTATGTGGGACCCAATACCCATTATGTGAAAAACTTTTATTCACTTTGTGTTTATAGTTTGACATTTACTGTTTGAGGATAATTATTCAAGGGTGGGTGGATCATTTGTGTTCCAAAGTTGGTGTTTGGTTGTTTTTAATGATTTTGTGATGGATGACCAAGGGCAATACCCATGGTATGGGGATTCCCCAGATGAGCAAATTTGCTTATACTGTGGTCATTATGGGTAGGTAAATGCTCAAACACGATGGGCGAATTACCAAATTTGAGCACTTGTCCATTAGGATGATTGTCTTAAGCCCCATTTGGGATTGCTTTTTTTCTACCAAAAACACTTTGTAACAAATTTGTAACAAACTTTTAGTAAAAATTGTGTTTGGTAAAAAAATTTCAAAGTGTTTTTGAAGAAAAACACTTCCATTTTAGACCTGCTTTTAAAAGCTACCCAGGAGTAGCTTTTAAAAGCAGAAGCTGTGGACCCACATAATTTTATTTAGTTAATTATCCATTTTAACCTTGTTATTTTACTAAAATGACAAATTTTACCCTTGAATATTTTGCACATATTACTGTATTCTCTATTTCATTTAATTTTTTTCATTTTTTTTGAAATAAGATAATCATTATTTATATTTATTTAAATATTTGGGGATTAAAAATACAATTTCACAAAATTAGATTATGTTTTTTATAAGAAATTAAAACATGTCTATTTTCGTCATTAACTACGTCATCAGCACTTTTGTATGACAATTTACCAAACAGAATTTACAGTTTGTTAGTCAAGCAGGACTTTCTATATAATAATTTACCAAACGTCCTACTACTTTATTTTCACAGCACAACACAGCAATGCATTGCACAGCACAACAGAAAATCACTTTTATAAAACTCACAGCAGTACCAAACTCGCCTTTAGTTGTCAAATTTAATGATCAAAACTTGACCGCTAAACAACACACATTAGGTAAAGTCATGAGTGAGTTACCTTTAGGTTGTGGAAGATTTTGGTAGGATTTGGAATCACTACTTGAAGAGTTGAAGGAAGACTGAAGATCAAACGAAGACATCCGACTTCATCGTTCAAGAGGTTAGTGAATCTAAATAACGCGATTCCATTATCTTTTACACTTGTGCTACAAAAGACAAAAACATAACTCTCTACTTGAGTTTTACGTTATGACTTGATCACTTGTGATCAGTGTGTCTTAAAATATAACTCCACTTTAGCGCTTGCGATATTGTTGTTGAAGTTATGACGTTCCAATATTGTTTAGAGCTTTCTTTTGTTCTCCGTCTCTAAGTAATATAAAGTTTTTCCTAAAACCTTCGAGTTGGATATTGCAGTGTGATGTTGTGATGTAGTACATCTTTTGTACTGCACGTCAGATTTATGCTTTCTTTTTTAATTCTGCTCTTTCCGAGTAGTTCTTGTATTACAAGTTTCTTAGCTTTCCTAGTTTAGGTTGATTTCCTTTTCTTTACTTTTAGTCGGTTATTGTATGCCTATATAAAGGCTAGCTCTATTGCTTAGACATCTCATATTATTATCAATTATTAAATATTATTATTCAACCCTTATGGTTATGATCTTGATTATTCCAATCAGATTATCATTAAGTTTCTTACGAAGCGTAAGACTCTCTTCGTATCTCTTACAAATACAGATTCTCATCTAGAACTCGATCCTGATCCTAGCTTCCGCAAACCTATCTTTTATCGCAAACTTAAAAAAAAAAAAAAAACTTTCTTTAGTTTCTTGTTCTGAATTTCAGAGTTATCAGGCGAAAGAAATTCCTTACTTCTATGGTGATTTAGAACCTGAAGAACTATTTGAGTGGCTTGAAGAAGTAGAGTCGTTTTCAGATACGCAAGGATATATAATAGCGAAAATCAAGTGTATTATGTTATTTGCAAACTCAAGGGAAGAGCAGCATCTTTGTGGAGGGGACTCAATCACGAACGATGGATATTGTACAGTCAAGAACCTGTGCGTTGTTGGGTAAGAATGCAAAAATTGATTCTAGATTAGTTTGTATCTAAATATTGTGGAGTACAACTGTATTCTAAATATAAATCTTGGCTACGTGAAGAAAAAGAAAAATGACTTAGAGAATCAGTTTTACAAAAAGACGTAGAGCAGTCAAGATCGTCATCAATGCAAACATCTTTTAATCATGCAGAAAGCCCCATTGTCGAGCTTTCCTGCCTTCGGAAGAACAGTCAGACAAAAACGTTGATGCAAAAGAAGATGCAAAGAATACAGTCTAAAGACGAGGTAAGTTGTATATCAATAATTCCTCAAATTGATGTTAATGAAGATTCAATGGTAGAAGACTCACATGAAGATGAAACTTCAACCGATTGTGATACTGAGAGCAAGGAAGAAAAATCACATGATGTGGTTTCCGCTATTGTTGAAAACGATGAAACAAATTCCAGTGAAGACGAGAGTGTAGAATATTTATAATCAAGACATATTATCATATCCACTACGTCAACTCCAGTTCTCAATCTTGGCGACGAAGAGAATATAAATTCTACTTTTCTAGAAGAAGAAGGTTTAACCAAGGAGTGTTCGAATGTTTCTCTTAGGTCTTATGAATTTGGAGCAGCCGTTAGTTCTGGTCTTACCAGTCACATGAATGTTTATATGATTGCTACCGGGAAGACAATAGTTGAGTTGGCCAATAATCCAATTCAGTTATATTTTGATACTGGACAACCAAGAAGTTTATTTGCATACCCATCTTTTGAAAATTCAATTGCCAGTTGGAAATCTCTGGTTGATTTGAAAGTTGTTACGGGTAGAATAATCGCAGAAAAATTGGTATGTAGTAATGGACAAACGGGCATTATTTCTACAAAATCTATACAACAACAGACGTGTGGAGAAAAATTATGGGAAGCTCCTCACAATTATGGTTTACACCCGTGTATCAAGCTTAGTCCTGGATGCAAAGCATCTGAAATTTCAAAAAGCTACAGGTCTTTGACTGTCGTCACAATACTAACAGTGAATACAACTCTGGTGGTTCTTCAATTGGATAACGAGTCATTGTTACCGATCTTTATTAACCTCCAACTACCAGGTGAGAGATATAGCTATTTTCATAACTATTTTCTTTATTTATTTGATTGTGGGAAGGATTTTTCGTCGATGTAAATTTTCGGAAAAATGATCAAAGCACCGGCGATGTCTTTAAATTCAGTTCTCAGCCCGTAGCCTTTCGCCAAATGGGGGGTGGATATTATAGGTCCACTTGCTACAGGCTCAGGGCAGAGAAAATATATCATCGTGGCTACGGATTATTTTACCAAGTGGTGTGAAGCTAAAGCTTTGAGGACAAAATCAGGACAAGAGGTGTTTATATTCCTATGGGAAAACATATTTTGTAGATTTGGCGTGCCAGCGAAATTTTCACTGACAATGGAAAAGAGCTTGTCGGCGATAACATCAGAGGCCTACTCGCCACATATGGTGTTAAGCCATGGGGAAATCAACCCCTCTTTACCCTCAGAGTAACGGACAGGCGGAGGCGACTAATAAGACCATTGGAATGGGTCTGAAGAAGCGAGTGCAGGACATGGAAAGTCATGGTGCGAGCACCTGCATAATGTTCTATGGTCATATAGGACAACAGTCAGAGAGGCGACTGGCGCATCTCCTTTTCTTCTTACTTTCGGCGCAGAGGCAGTACTGCCATCGGAGGTTATCCTTCCTACAACAAAACGAGAAGCCTGGGAAAAGAATTTGAACACTGATTTGATATTGGCTAAGCTTGATGATGTAGAAGAGCAACCGTTAATTGCATTAACTCATATGGAGAATTATCATCGGCGATTGTCTAGAGAGTATAACAAGAGAGTAATTCTCAGGGAGTACCAGCCAGGAGACTTGGTGTTGCGAGAAATCCCACCTTCCCAGCGAAAGGGTTGCAGAAAGTTGATGCCAGTATGGGAAGGTCCTTACATCGTCAAACGAGAAGCAGGAGCTGGTGCTTACATATTGATAGATGAGCATGGCAAGGAGTTGGAGCATCCTTGGAATGCTAAGTGAAAAAGCAGGGGGTACCGAAATACAACCAACTTTTCGTTTGGGCTCGTGAGACTTATGGTCAGATCTGGACGATCTCAAAAATCAATATCCAGATCCGTTAACCTGAGTTTGGATCACAAGGATCAGTCCAACGCAAGACAGGGTCTTGGTAAATCCAAGGGATGGATTGAGGAAAACGACCAGGTTTATAATAACGTACTTCTTGTGTTTGCTTTAATTATATAATCAGAGAATATAATGCGGAAAGTAAAGCACACAAGACACCAGAGATTTTTTAAACGAGGAAACTACGACCTGTAGAAAAACCTCGGGACCTCGTCCAGATTGAACACCGCACAGTACAAACTGTCTACAAACACTATCCTACTATAAGACTTCGGTCTGGGATGTAGCAAAGACCAATTCCAACCCTCCAAGAAAACTGGCTACTGTCGCACTCCTTACGTCTCTAGATCCCCCACAGATCGTCACGCACTTGATTCCCCTAGCTGACGTCCTTTACAGGCCTAGGAGTTGCTTTAACCGCTGTTAAAGGCTTGTGTCAACAATTCCGTCTTTGCAACCTCAATTATCG